>BMAV01016689.1:24078-50360 GCA_019973955.1 Trichonephila inaurata madagascariensis | reverse complement strand
GAATTTTCAACGAAGCGCATCAAAAGACATTGTTCACAATGTTCTTGGATCGTTTATCTTTCATGCATGAAAGTATCTTATTTCCATGAGAAAGAAGTAAAAGTTTTTATAGCTTGTTTCGGAAGATAATATGTGCTTATTTTCATAAAAAGTTACTGGTCATTGGATTCGATGAGATGATTCTCTATCATTATATGGGGAAGTGAACGGTATGTTGTAGTTTACTGTTACAACTATTGATTAGTTGTAAAGTAAAACCACGTATTTTCTTGCAATGCCATTTTATTGAAAATTGCACATAAGAATGTGAAGACATATAGCTTCTTTTAAAAACATTTAAATAAATTATTGGATTTAAATGGAAAGGTAAAGAGATAGAAAAAATTATAGGTTAGTATATTTTGATCCTGTGTTACATTTTTCACCTAAATATTGTATTTAGATTCGGTTTAATAATATCTATCTAGGGCACTTATTCGGATTAGTGCGCAAATCGTTTAATATTCAAATATTAATCATTTTTCTTTTCTTTATGTTTTTGACGCAGCATAGACAAAATTGACTTTCGCGTTGAAAATGCTAATGAACATATATATACCGTAAAATCCAGCGTATAACACGCACCCATAATTTCAAGCTGAAATTTTCAATTTTTTGGTATATTCACCGTATAACGCGCACCCTCTTTTTCTACAAAAAAACCTGAAATTTATGTGCACAATGTTCTTGTGTTTCGCAGCGATATATTCGTTATTATTCCAAGATTTTGAAAAAATAGTATACTTTTAGCACTACTACCCTTTAAGTTCATATAAGAAGTGTCATTTCTTTTAAATATAAACTGTATTTCGATATATGTTGAAGTCTAATTTTCTTCTATGGTCAACTTTTTAAAAATTTTTAAAGCTTTCATTTTTACTCCCGGTGTATAACGCGCACCTCTAAATTTCGATCTTATTTTTTGAGTTAAAAGTGCGTTTTATACGCCGGATTTTACGGTATATATATACATTAGCATTTTCATATATATATTTGTGGTATATTGAAGCAGTGTTGGCCGGTGTATGTAGCTGTAATATTTGATTTACTAATGACGTCTTCAGAATATATTTACCTCCTTTATTATGGGCACACATCAGCAGATTAAAGTACAAGTACGTTACATTTTCACATTGGACTGAGAGTGGCATTTTGAAGGACACAACACAAAGACAAAAGACAATGATTGATTGAATATTAACGTCGTGCTGTACAGCAACACGGGGGCTTTTGGTGACGGACCACGTAATTTTGAACCATGGTCAAGTGACGTGGACGACACCTGCGCTGGCACCCTCTCTCCTAACTACCACACCACACCACACCAACAGGAGGACGTTTCAGCTCTCGACAGATTTAACGTGCATTGCTGCCCTACACGGTGAGTCTTTACTGGTACTGGTAAGCCACGATCCGATACCTATACCACTCGGCTACCGCGGCCACAAGACAAAAGACAAAGAAAACTGCTAATATTCACATTCTAACATGTTGGCGGCAAGCCAAGAAAAGAGAACGATTACATCAGATTTTTGTTTATATACCAGCAGTGCAGAAGCGCGTGACTATCACGTAATAGTAGCTCTGATTGGCTAGAATGCTCTGGATAGAGATTTCGGTTTAGCCGATTACAATTAAGATTACAATGTTTATTTTTAAACCTAAGAATTAAAGATTATTTATAGATCATTAAAAAGAGTTAATTAAAAGTATGTGTTAGATTGAATTATTACATATATATATATAGTCAGTCACTCGTATCCTTTTTTTTCCTTTTTAGAACTTCATACTTTTTAAAACCATTTTTATTCAAGAATTAAGTGATGTTTGGGTCTCTAATCTTTTTAAAACTTATTTACCTCATCATCAGTAAGATATAACGTATAAACATATTATCCGATACTCTACTAGGTTACCCTTTTTTCCCTAAAGAAGGTAAGATAAAAGAAGAAAAAATATAAGAGATTTTAAGAATATATATGGACAAGACAGAAAAACATTACATATTGATAACATATTAAAATGCCAAAAGCAACTGAATAAGTTCAGATTCAACATTATTTGAAACTAGTTGTAAGGTAACATTTAATTGTGACTACATTTTATACAGGCAACTGTGCTGTCGTGAAAATACAGTGAAAGTCGCTTAACACGAAACTGAGGGGATAGAAATATTTTTTCCTGACAAAAGAATTTCGTGTTAAAGGATATTGTGAAAAAATACTACATATATTCAATAAACTTATGTTTATTAGAGTACAGTTTATTTACTTCGATATGTACATATGCATGTATTTAATAAAAATAAATGAAACAAAATATTCACTAGAACTTAATGAAATGTAATACAAAATTTTCAAATATTTTGAAAAATAAAACATTTAATGAGTTTTTCAAAAACTAATCTGATATTTTTCTTTGCTTTTTATTTTCTTAGCATCAAATTGTTCGATATCGTCAATTTTGCTATTGATTTTACGGCCTAAATAATTGCGCATAGTTTTCATGATGTTCCTCACTGGAGCTGATTGTTCATTTAATTTTCGTCGTCGAAATCTGCATTAATGATATTTTTTAAACTTTGAAGAAACTTCAAAGTGTCTGCCATAATTGAAGCTATATACACATTATCCCTATCCACTGCAAGTATTTCTTACGATGATACTGTGTAGGAGAGTCCAATTATACCGTCTCAAAGATTTCATTTAATGTCGGCTCAGTTTCAACATTCTTCTTATCCAGATGGGAAATTAATTAATTTCTTGTTAAGAGAAAAAATGCATGAAAATACGTAGTAGTTTGTCGGGACCATTGTATTATTTCGTGTTAACCGATATTTCATCTTAAGCGTTTTCGTATTAAACATATTTCATTGTAATATTTTTTTCTTAAATGCGAAAAATATCTCATTTTGTAGTGGTCTTCCAAAAGTCTTACAGACTAATTCCTAGGGTTTCACACTCGCAACATGGGAGCCCGACATAACATTAGGAGTAATCGAGACGATACAAAACATCAAAAACTTTCAGAGACAAATATTTAACTAAAATTTTATTGAAATATTTGGCTCGAATTACGCGAGGGGAAGATCAATGTACCTATCCAAATTTGAATACAGTAATATTTGAACTTTCGCGATAGGTGGAACTGAGTGATAACCGCATATGTCGGGGTATAATTTTGCATATAAATACATATAAATTACTTTTAATTGGAGCCGGAGACAAAAGAAAATAATAATTCATAAAATATAATTAATAAAATCTTACTTAGTCCAAAATCACAAACCAAAGTTATTTTGATGTAGAAAGCTTTATAAAATCTAGAACAAAGTAATCTGCCGGCTCAAAAAAAATTTTTTTTCACCAGCAAAATTTCCTCGTAATTTTTTTATTCCTTGTTTTGTTGAAAAAATACGCTCTCTGTTGGAGTATGTATTTTCTAAAAAAAATTGTAACTCTTTTTCAATTAAACTCAGTCCCTCTGTTAAATTTTCAACCGTCATTCAATCTTCTGATTGAACTGGATCTGATGATTCTAGTTTTTTCAATGTCTTGTTCTTGCCCATGCATCTCTACGAGGTCATCAATTGTTGGGCCCTGATTGAGTGAATTCATCAGTTCTCAAACGTTATCACAATCCACTTCTAAATTTATTTGCCTGGAAATATCGACAACTTTTTCAATCACATTACCAATTTCATCGTTCTGGTACTGATACCCCCTAGGTTTCAGTGATTAAAAAAATTTAAAAAATTCGACGAGGTTTAAAAATTGCGTAACTCCGAATTCGCGTAAGTCGGGGTAGATAAGTCAAAAAAGTTATTATTGTAATCAAAATGCACTTATCAGTAATTACCAAGAAATTACTGGATCTCCGACGCTGATTCTTCAATAAACTGATAATGTTTTTTAATGGAAAAGACGAATTGATTCCGTACCCACATGAAAGCAGGTTGGACAATCTCACTGTATGAATTACTTTAATCGTAGATACACGCGTAGGTCTTGGCAAGAAATGGCTAATTAGTGCTAGAATAAATATTATATCACTCTGACTGTGTATATAACCTATCCTCTTAAAGTGCAAAACCCTTGCTATATGTTCTAAACCTCATCTACCTGTCACGTTTCAACTGTCTGATGGTGAGAGTTAAAACTTTCAATAAAACTAGACAAAACAGCCCCAAGTTCTTAGAGAAAATCCTGATATAATTTCAATAATAAATATTCCTTTTTTTTTATTTAAAAAAAATACTTAAATTTTACTTTTAGTTTGCGTTATTTTCTATAAGTATAAAGAAAAATCTCATGTTTTTTCGCGACAAACGAAAAATGTAATATCTTATTAATTAAGGAACAATATTGAGCAAATTGTAAGCAAATACAACATACCAGGGGAAGTGTTTATTACATCGTTCCTATATTTTTATTACCTTCAGCTATTTACATGAATGATATTTTATTTATGTAAGAACATTTAATATATATGCCTTATTATATAAGATTAACCTACTTTTCACATATCTCAAATTGCAGCAATTAAAAAGGAAACCTAAATAAAATATAAGGGTTAAAATTTTGCAAGCTTTTGTTATTTTTTCAACAAGGACTACTAAAATTAACTTTTCAACGCAATTTGAATATAATTTTTTTAAAAGCAGCATATCCTAATAATATGTACATAATCTAAATATATGAACAGAATATATGTGCATAATTGCACGTACACTAACCAAAAAACATTTTCAATTTTTGGATTTTCGCTTATTTGTTCCTGATAGCAAGGCAGTAAAAAAATTCCATATAAATTAATAGTGATAAAAATAGATTTATAAATAAATGTAGGTAAATGCTATGAGAGAATGCAATCAAGCATGTAGCTTCACATCCACTGCAAAAATTCTCCCGAAACTTTTATTTATATATGGAACATGCAATATTGCGTGCCGGTATCACTATCACACACACACACACAAGTCAACCCATTCATCGCAATATACTCTAAAAATACATATAGCTTGTTGTTTACATTTCACGTCAAATTTTAAAAAGAGGCGTGTGTGGGTACATAAGGTTTTCAATTACCCACCAATAAGGTATTTGAGAGAGGCGTGTCTCCGGTTCTTGAAGTAGTCAAAGCGAGATGTGACGTCACAGTTTAAAACTGAAAAGTTAAACACTGGGATTAGACAATATTCAAATGGATTCGCTCTGGTGAAGAGAGCTTTACTTCACCTAGCCGAGCAAGCATTTCAATATTTTTTACTTCTTTTATAAACAAAAGGTATGTAAAAAATATTCTTTCATTTTTTTAAATCATATTTCTATAAAGAATATACAAAATATTTCAACTTTTGATTCGGTAATGTATGATTTAATAAGAATTCTGCTGCTATTCTGAAAGAAGTTTTGGCAATATTTTTGAGTCTTATATTCGTTTTTTAATTTTTATGCTATTGAGTTCATTTAACTCTAGATTGCCCAAGGAAGTCATTTTGACTGCTTTTTAATTTCAATTAGAAAAACAATTACGTATGTAATGCACAATTCTTAGAATTTTTTTAGAATGTATTTTTTTTCCAAGTGAAGTAAATTTTTTTTACTGTTAATATGTACTAATAACTTGTTATATGACTGTAAATAATATAAAAAATATTAAAAGTTAATTTTAAACAAATTTCTTTACACATTAATCATTCTTTCACAATGCTTTTGGCAATATAGGCATATACTAAGTTTCAGTCTTTCTAATGTTAAAGGTGTTTTAACCAAATTCGATTTTTTTTATGTTTTTCTAACCGGAATGACTACAGAGTTATTTATTCCAGAATTTTATGTTTTGAAAAAAAAGTCAATTTTTTTTTATTATTTTTTTTTTCTTTCTCCATACCTTTTGGCTTCTTAAAATTGTTTGTGTAGTACAGACTCTTCACAAAAACTAAGCTCTTATTTGTGTAAACTCAAATCAGATTATACTGTCTGAGAAAAAATGTAAAATAACATCCGTTTTAGACTAAGTTTTAGATATTTTTGTATTTTCTAAAAAGAAATGAATTTTAATGGCACATATATATAACAATACTTCAGGATATAAATATTTAAAAATTTATTTTTATTTCACGAAAAAAATATTAAATTAGTATTAAGTAATAAGGTAAATCGCAGATAAAATACATTTTAAAAAAAAATGTATAAATATATAGATTATAATTATAATATATTCTAATGGATAATTATATATAATAGTACAGGATATAATTTAATTACATATTCAGATAAACAATTATTATGAACAGAATATAACGATATTCATAAATGTATTCTTAAATATATTTTCGTTATAGTAGTGATACATCTGTATAATGTAGTTAAAATAACAGAAAAAATACACTTTGTATAAGATACTTATTTTAAATTAATTACTTTCAATTAAAAATTGTCTTTTGTATTTTTTTTTCTGACTTATTTATTTTAATAAATATTGTACCAAGAAAATAAAATATTAAATAAAGCTTGAAAGAGAAAAATGAAAATAAACTACTAATTTAAGAAACTAATTAGGGCACTAATTTAATGTTAATTATTTACAAAATTTTAACGAGTTGTTCTAAAAACAATAAAGTTAAGTTTGTATTCTATTTATATGAATACTTATTGTTATTATGCTACATTCAATTTATATCGTTTGAGGTTATTTTTGCCTGATAATTTAATTAAAGGATTTGTAACTTTTGTCAAGTAATATTATAATACATTTAACTCATAAAATTATATTTTATATATTATTTTGTAAAAAATATTTTTCATATATAAAAATATCAAATTTTAAAAAAAATTATTTTGAAATCGGAATCCGGTGATTTATTCCTCTTTTTATTACATAACCCTTTCTGCTTTAAGTTTTAAAAGGGCATTTTAGTATTAAATTTTACCTAGATAGCTAATTTTGTTCCAATCACTTTCAAAAATCATAGAATAAATAGATGTTTTATATACAAAAAAAGTGTACTTATTTATCTTCTTTGTACAAGCGTGCCTGAAGTATTTTACTTTAGTAGACTTGTCTGAGGTACTTTATGTTTATCGCCATGAATGAAGCACTTCATTTTTATGTGTACGTATGTATGAAGTACTTCATTTTTAGATTTTGTTCCAATTCTTTAAAAAAAAAAAGCGTTTCCAATCAATAGGTTTTTTATATACAAAAAAAAAGAATATTTATTGGTGCTTTCTTCTTTCTATAAGCATGTCTGAAGTATTTTACTTTTATAGACCTGTCTTTGATGTACTTTATTTTTATCAGCATATGCAAAGCACTTCATCTTTATAGGTATGTCTAAAGTATTAACGTATGAAATTTTCCTTTTAATCTACTTTAGAATGTTAGTTAAAATATTTCTAAAATTTTTTTAAATCAAGATATTTTTTTCATACAACAATCTGATACAACAGCTATTCAGAGTATCAAGTCTGCATGAATAGGCTCCTGGGTTAGAAAAAACATTAAGTAAAAATACATCAAAACCAAAAAAAAAAAATCAAATGGGAACATGCATTTAAAATAAGCGTATTAAAAGTTATTTAATGTAAAATTCAAATAGTAATAAGAGTTAATTATAATTTATCGTTTCAACAAAGCATTTTGGTACTTAGTTATAAAAAAGTAATCTTCTTTTCACCACGATGACATTTATTTCAAATCTAATTCAAGGAACAATAATGTTAAACCTTTTTAGACGGCAATTTTCCATAGTAAACTGTGTGACGATTTCAATGACAGGAAAAAATAAAAACAAGATGTATACCGCTAAATCCTCTTTGCTATTTTGTCTCGTACAACTGATTAAATCTCTTCAATCTAATATTCAGAACATGAATTCATATAATGAGAACACGTGGTATTCAGTATGAAAACATTTTTGAAGTATTGAAATTTTCCTTTTATTATTATTATTTTTTCATATTTAATTTCATGCTTTGAAGAGCAGAACCTTATGATGAGCAATGCTAAAAGGAACAAGTAAAAAAAGAAATGTTCCCCATTTTCCCTACCTTTCGTCATGACCGCAATTGGGATGAACTCAATGAGGTCGTGAACTTGAAAGGGATTGATTTGAGGTGTCTAACGAACGTCTTCCGTATTTGCACCTCACAGTTGCACCTGTTGCTTTCGGATGTGCCACAGACTGACTTGGGATTCCTCGAAAAAGATAATAATAAATAAATAAAAGACTTAGGATTATATATGCTTAAGATTTAAGTGTGTCAACTTTGTTTTATGTTTGATTTGATTGATGACTGTCAATATTTAAAAATTGTGCATAATTCCCCAGCTGAATTTTGCTGTCAGGGAATTTTTGACAATGTTAGAACATCTTTCAATATAATCTCTGGTTGCAACTTATTTCTGTTTGTAAAGTTATTTTTAAAAAAATTTATGCATCCTCCAGCACTTTATTGATATTTTAATATTTAATTTCTGGCTAAAATAAATCCCTCGTTTTTAACAAATTATGGTTTATAATTTAATGTATTTTCTATTTCTAACATCTAGTGTAAGGATGAATACAAATTGATTGGTGAAATTCCAATTATCTTAAATAATTAAGGTAAAATAGTCACTAAAACCTTTTTAAAAAGTTTTTATTTCATTTTTAATTAAAAGTTTCATTTTTATTCAACTTAATTTCATTGGAAAGTTGATATATTCATTTAAAACTTATTTTACAAAGAAAGCGCTATATATGCACAGATATAAAATAGATTCAATGGAATGAAAATATAATTTTTCCATTTCATTTGGATTTCGATTAATAGTTACCTGTACTTCTAAAAGGAAATGAAAACGAACTCAGTATAATATCGCATGAAAATTTAGAGTGTTTCTCAGTTAAATGTTAATGTAAGAAGTAACAAACATTTAGCTAAAATTATTGTATGCCTATATTATATGATAGATTTTTAACTGAATTAAAAGGATTTGGCTGATATTTAGATTTTAAAAAAAATTAAACCATCTTTAAATTAATGCTATATTACTTTAGTTACAGTAATCCGTTTCCTAAATTTTAACCATTTTACATCCTTCAGTAAAAACATAAGTTAAGGGATCTTGTGTTGTACATTTCAGAAGAATAATTAATGTTCCACGAATTATACAACAAAATTTTTTAAGACTGTTTTAACCTAATGAGACTTGAAAAGATCATGGTTTGGAACACTTTCAGGTAGAAAATGTCTCTGTATCAATATCATATTTAGACTTGACTAACGTGCAATGATCAATACATGGTACTTACGTATTATACCGTCGAACAATTTTGCCAAGCGAAAACACATCACCAGGAATAAAATGTCACCAACTGCTGTCAGCTTTGTTATTATTTTGTTCAAATGTTCTCGGGAATGGTTTCCATAATTCGCTTTATACAGCGACATTTGACAACGTACTTTAATTTGATGAAATTTATCGATGGTATAATACGTAAGTACCCAATATATTCTACAATTCCAGCAGATTCTGTTTGTATTTTTTTATATTAAAAATTTTTCTTTCATAAAATATGTTTCATGTATTTTTTTCCTATATCAGAATGATAAATGGTTACCTTACTTTAAATTCTTAAAGTTAAATAATTGCTCATTTAAAGGATGCTTCTAAATTTAAAGGACCCAGTTTAAAAAATGGTTACAGTTTTGATACAACTCTCAAGTTTATATTAATATTGAAATTTTTTTTTCTATTTGAAAAAATATTCTTGAGATTAAATCCCATTTTTTTATCATTTTGCTTTAACGGTTTTAAGGAGTCAATCTCATTGCCAAAACAGTTTAACAAGACAAAAAACTACGTTTTTTAAAGGTTACATTTTTGAATTCCTATCACGTTAAATTGACGTGTTAATCACGTACGAGTCATCTCACAAGAGTATTTCGTAGCAAAGAGAAACTTTAAAAATTTTTTTTCTCATCAAAGTTGAAGTATTTGACCAGAGGGTGCAAAATAACCTGTTAAGATGATGCTTGGTCTGATGAAATTTAGGCTGGAAAACCTTCGAAAAATTATTGATGTTTTTTCTGTACGATTCCACATAATTCCAGTTATAAACTTTCTCTTAACGGTTCAAAGAGCTGACGTACAGTGTTCAATGACATTTTTTTGTTCGAGTTTGTCCATCACCAACATGATCAACGAGCACTAAATTAGTTCAAGTAACCGATACATGTCAAGGTTGTTGCTTTTTTTCATTGTTTTAACTGGATCCTTTTAAAAAACTTTTCTAATCGTAACAATGTATTTGTGCTTAACAATGTAACACACACAACAATTAATAATTAATAGTTATACTAGATTTCACTTTTATTGATAATAATACTCAATATAAAATATCAAGCATTAATTAAACAATTTTTGGACTCTTATATTTTAAGAATGATATAGATTTTGAATATTTTAAGAATAAAAGTTGTTTAGTGGATGTTTTGATTTTTAATAAGTTTATTTTCTATTCTTATTGGTCTATAATGAATTCAAAGTATTTTACAATTACATCTTCTCTTGAATCTGCTTAACTCAAAGCTATTTTTATGATAATGCTTTTTAATGAGTTAAATTATAGCAAGTTAGAAATACGCAAAATGCTGATGTGTATATGACTCAAATAATGTATATTACATCTTATTTTATTGAAATTCTAGCAATTCATGTATTACATCTTTCATTTGATTCGATAAATAATTGCATAGCTGTTTTTAGATTATTATTATAAAAAAGTATTTCGAGATATATTTATAGAGGACGTTTGTGAATTGCGCTGTAGACTTCTTGCAGCAGATTAAAATTGAAAAAAAATTCAAAGAAATTGCATTACTGTTGTACAAAGTACATTGGTTAGTTTTAATAATAATTTTGTTGAAGTATACAGAAAATAATTTTCAGATTAATGTAAATAGGCTGCTGGCATCGTACTTTTAATTTTTAAATATTTAACTTTGAAATCAAATTTTCACTTTATTTTGATATTATAAAAATGTATGTTTGTAAGACAATATAAAAAGATGTATATATATATATATATATATACTTAAACGAAAATAAAACTGAATACTGAATGTGTTATTTTTAAATTTTAGTTGCCATTTTAATTTTTTTTAATCTTTTAAACTTCTTTTAAAAATTACGTTAGTAATAGGGAGAAAATGAATTAAAAATTGTTATCGATTAGTAAAATAATTATTTTTGAGACACAATAATAATATATTTTAAAACGAAAAAATTGTTTCCAAAATTTAAAATGTTCATTTATCTCTCATAGTCAGATCAGTAATATAGAAAATAAAAACTGCAAAAAGAATTTATAAAAGTGTGAATTAGAGATGATAAATAAAAAAGAGAATTTCTAAAATTGCGGTTGGTTTTCACAGAATTTGCTGCAGCGTTAGTAAGCTGTTGAGGTTTCAGTATATCAATATAAGTTAATCACTTAGCACATTACTTCAGTTTCATAACTTTTCCATTCTTGTAATAAATGAAACAAACAGACGTATTGCTATATTTTTCATGTTAATATAACCTGTGACTGAGACTTTCTAAACTTATATCCCACGTAGATCTATTACATCTTTTAAGTTTTGAATTCAAACATTATTTATTATTTAGGGGTAAGTAAGGTGAAAGTTCTTACATCACTTTACGAATAATAATTTTGAAACAATTAATAGTCTAAATTAAATAAATATTCTAAATTTATTAATGTCTATTATTATGGTTTATTTTCTACTAGATTTCCTTTTCGACAATAAAAACAAAATTAAGATAACCGATATGCATATAGATTTAGTATATTTTTCCCGTCAACACAGAAAATACAAAATATATAAAGCAAATTGTTTTCACAAAATAGTTATTCTAACCGATTAGCACCCAATTAATTTATTTAGGGATTTTGCTTTTGCTAAAATCTCAAAATCACCTCTAAATGTTTCAAATCAATCAGAAGGCATGTAAACATTTTAATTATTTCAATAGTTAATTAATAATTACTTTTCATGTCGTTTTACTGTTTTTAATAATTTGATTTTAAGAAACGCTTGCAAGGTGTCCCCATAAAAGGGCACTGTATGTTAATGGGTTAAAAATTCATTAAAATAATTTTAAAACACTTTTACATTCATTCCGATTCTATTACTTAGAATAAGCTATTCTTGAACACATACTAATATCTTTATGATTATTATGGATTGGTATTTTCAGATATTTAGAGAAAAGTCAGTTAATGTACGAAAAAGTGCATTAAATTAAATGCTGATACACACACATACTAATTTATTGTTTTTATATATATATATATATAAGAATAAAAAATTACGAACTCAATTCAAAGCGCTAAAGATACAAGTTGTGCATTGAAAATTTTAATCGGAATAAGGAAATTGAGAAGTTTAATCGGGTTAGTTAACTTGAAAACGTAAACATATTATTGAGTTAATATCTCTAAATGTTGAGTTGTGTGGAGAAAATTAATTTTAATAAAAATCAATTTTTACAGATTATCAAAACTTCTTCAGTGTTTCATTCTTTTAATTGAATCACACGAACAAATTAATCGAAACAAGCATTTTTATCATTTACCTTAAATTAAGTGAAAAAATTTCAACTGTTTGTATGTTTTATATAATCATTAGTTTCTATTTTGTGCCAATTTAATTAAGTATTTTTATTTTCTCTTTCTCTCTCTATATAAAAAGATTAACACCCGTTGTAACGTTTTGAATACTGCTTTTTACTTTAGTTGATACATTTGTTCAAGAGAAGATAAAATTCTAAAAATATCTATGGATTTTACCTTCGGTTACTGTAATTTGGAAGATTCGTGTTCCATGAACCATACTCTCGAATAATAAAGAATTTCTTCAATGAGACAAGTGTTCCTACTTTAAAATATGGGCCCCCAAATGTTAGAGGCGTTAATTGGCTCGCTTGTCAACATTTTATCGCTTCGTTCCACTTCAGAAGGCTTTTTTATTCTCCAAGTGCCGGAAATTTACGGGGTTCATTGAAGTCGTTAAACTCAACAGCAAAAATGAGCATCTTTTCCACTTTTGTCGCCTCGTCATTGTTCTTGAACTTAATGTTTTATTAACTTATCTACATGGAATATGCTCCCCCACTGAGACTCATTCGGATGAACTTTGAAATGGTTTGTTACGAACACTTTTATGTAATGTAACACTTTCTGTTTTGTTTTTCAAATGAAACTTCTCTTAAAGGTTTAATGTAGCCATTGTGATGTTCAGGAAAATTGATTTGTAGAGTGAGAGTTAAGAAATTATACAACTCATTTATTTCGTCCACAGCTATTATTTACAGTGTGTAGAGTTGGTTGCAAGTTATTTAAGGTGACTGCCTACCTTCGGACCCAGTTTTTTTTATAAAAACAAATTTTTGAAACAAATTGAGTGTTTTTAAGAAGAAAAATAAAAAAATATATGTAAATGCATAAAAAATTTTGAATAAATATTGTACTTTTAGAAAAATTGGTTGTTTTTAAGGAAATTTTACCAATTTTTTTCTAAAATGGGTAACATTGTATAAAAATTTCTAATACGATTATCCTAATTTTCTTTATACACAACATACATATTATGGTGCTCTTCAAAATGAACCAAAATCTAAGAGAAATATTAAAATACAAAAAATATTATAGACAATTATACATAATAATATGAAAATTTTGATGTTTTTTAAGTTTTTATTATAAAAACTACCCTATATGAAAAAAATATTTAACCTACAACTAAACTTATGGTTTACTTTATGAAAAATAGTACAATTAGCATTCCCACAGAATTTCAAAACGTTGTCTGGTTTGGTTCTTAAGATATCATGTGTCTGGTAAAGAGTTTCTTTCGAAAATATAATTTTGAGAAAAACTCATTTAAAGTTTTATCTTACTGCCCTTTTGCATAGAGTGACGTTTTTTAAAATCACTATAACTTTATTTCTATTTCGCGTAAAGGAAAAAAAAATTGTTTTGGAAAGAAAAATGTTCGAACTATAAGATTTTGAAATAAAAAAAATGCCTTATGTGGACGAAAAACGACAATTTTAAGGTAGGCAGTCACCTTGAATTATTGACTCTTTCCATTCCACAGAATATGTTGTTAGTGAAGGAGGAGGCAAACACAATCGTTCTTTTCAGTATTTCAAAACGGATTGTCTTCCTACTCTGTTGAAGTGGAGGTGGTCTCTTCTTACACCTCGAATTACAAACTGGGTTTCGGTTCGTAGGAAGTGTTGCTTTCTCACAGTCATCGGTTGTCAGTGCGATGTCAGATGAAAAAACCCCGCAATATTTTCGGTGTGCACGTGGACATGGACGGTGTAATGCTATCACTATCAATATAGGGAAGCCGATTTTGAAGTTGGGAGGCGGAAAACGTTACACCATGAATCGGCAACTTCCTGAAACTATTTTAATTTGCTTAAATATTCTGTTCAATCCACAGTAATTTGCGTGTAAGGGAGTGAGTGAGGGCTTGTTATCGTCTCACTGTAAAGCAAAACAAGAGTACTGGCCTCGAACCTCTTTATTTTGAACCATGGTCATGTGACAACCCTCTCTCCTAAGTTCCACATCAACGGTAGGACTTTGAGCTACGACAGATTTAATGTGCATTCGCCTTTATACACTGTGGGTCATCAGTGGGACTAGGACTTGAAATCATGACAGACCAGCCAAGAGTCCATGATCATTTTCACTAGGCTACAGGACCTTTGCGTGGTGTGGATACTTAGAGTGTAGGGTGCTAGGTCAAATATCTTCTTTTTTATAAGGTAATGGTTCAAAAATATGAGTCCTTCGATCATATCTCTCTTATTGTTTCTGAAAGAGTGACGTTAGAAATCAATCTTATTTCCTCTCACTTCATATGAAATTTTAAATATGGTATTAGAATATGTTTCATGCTAAATCTTTCTTTTAGCTTATTTAAACATACTTGTTCGTAAGAAAATTCATTAAATTGATTGAAATGATATGATTGGTGCATAAAATACGTCATGCAATATTTTTCATAATGATGTTTTCATTAAAATTATTCAACGCAATAACATAAACCTTTATTTTTAATATTTTATGATTTTGTAAAATCGTAAAAATATATTCTTGGTGTATTTGGTTTGCCTCCATGCTTCGTTTGTCAGTTGAATATCATGTGACAATGAAATGAGAAATGCAATCTAAAAATAATTTCAAACCTCATGGTATGAAATGGGATTTTATTTAACTCTCAAAGTATCAATTGTAAAAAAAAAAAATTAAAGTGTTTAAATTTTAAACTTAAAATTAACATTTTAATTTCACTTGCTCAGAATGTAAATGTTTTGTGCAAGTAATTCAAAATTATAAAAACATTTCCTTTAAAGTTAATATGAAATAAATATATCGCTGAACGCTTCACTTCAAAAAGCTGTTATTTTATTTTACTGAATACTTACGAAGGAAAATTCACTTTTTAAGTAAATCTTAAATTATTGAGTGAAAAATGATTAAATTATGATTTGGTTAACTAAAATTATTGGTGAAGATTATGTATATATACATATATATTATAAAAAAATATAAATCGTACATAAATTTAAAATAAAATTGAATTTTTTCAATAAATTTTTGTTTTGTGTTTCTCAATTTACAAATTAATTTGAAATTCGTTTTCAATTTTGCTTGTTTATATTCCCAAATAATAATTTTAAAGAATGCATTTTCCTCGAGAAATTGTTACAGAAATTAAATGTTTAAACATTAAATTTATAAGTATTTAAATTTTTAATTTAAAATATTATCTTGATTGTGTTTTATACAAGCATAATAGCAATTTTGAAGATTTAGCTGTTTTTAAACAAATACAGTAAACTAATTGATAATCTTTTCTTAAAATGTTATTGCCTCACCTTTTTTAAATATTCTATGGTGATTTGCTTTTTAAAAAAATAAAAAAAAAATTTTAAAAATATACAATACAGATAATTAAAATAATTATTGCTGAAAGTTAATTAATAATCACATTGAATCTTAATCATACATTTTAAAGCTAAAAAGTTTTACCACACTTAAAATTTTAATGGTTGACTTAGTATTTTCGCAGTGTCCCATTTTATCACATATCTCTCGTAAATATTACTCCAATAACTAATTATGCATATAATATATTGAAGAAAATTTTTTTTATGAAAGTCAATATATTTTGATTTAACTGCATTGTGTGTCAAATTTGTGTAAAAGGAATTAATGGAAAACAGCGAATCAAACAAATGACTGTAACTAAAATATATAAAACTATTTTGTATTAAAAATGAAATGTAACGAAATATGCATACATACTTAAAAGTCATTCTGTAAAAAAATTAGTTGTAATAAGAATTTTAAAAGAATTAAGAATTTAGTAAAAATTTTAATTTCTATCCTTATTTGTCTTTTCAAATTAAGTTAAGAATTAAATTTATTAAAACTGCATTCACATCGAAGAAATTTTCTATAACTTTTTGGCATATTTTTTTTTATTCCTTATACACATTTGTGTAACAATAATAAATTAAATTTGAGGTTTTCTAAAAAGGAATATATTCATACAGATTTTACTATGTTTACTATTTAATTAATTAAATTTTAATTTAATTAAAAAGCAACATGCAGATTATTGTTAAATTTCAAAAAATAATAAAAAATACTGATAAAAAGGATTTTTTTTATTTTTCTTAAGAAATTATGTGTTTTTTCTTTGCTTAAAAAACAGCCCTAAGAACTATCATAAATCTTAAGACAAATATAATAAAGGAAGAGTTGCAAAATATTTGACTTAAATTGTTTTTTGATTTTTAAAATGTTTAATGTTCTCTTTTAAGATGCATTTACAAATGTTTGAGATATACACTTTTTAACTAAATATTTTTTTTTTTAACAAAATTTCCTGTAGATGGAAATATTTTTAATTTGAAGTTTCTAATTGCATAATTTTTTTCAAAGTTTCACTTGCACAAATATTATCAAGACATCAATTCAGTCAAGTTAAGCTGAGCGTAACTTACATGTACCAATTTTCAATTTTGTTAATTAGAGTGATAAATTATTTAAATTAATTCCATTGCTTTTCAAAGCAAATAAAATATAAATATTTACAATAAATGTGTTGCAACTTTTAAATCCCGATAAAAACCACCATTTAATGGGTTATCAAAATTTACTCTGTCTCTTTTTTTATACTCACACATACACACACACATATATATATATGCACACAAAAACGAGACATTCCATTCTTGGGTTATAAAGTAATTAGTTTGTTAAAAATTGATGAAACAACGCCACTCGTGATTCATTTTAAGAACCTATTATTTTCATTCTATTTTCTGCTTTAATTAGTTACCGTTGGTCACTGACTTCACAAAACAACCTTGGTGCAATTAAACTTATAAGTCATGGACACTAGAAATTGAAACGATAAAAAAGAAAGAAAAAAATCGTGAGGAGATTATTAATGTGCTCTTGGCCTTCGCGTTATTGTAGCAAACCTGTAGAAAGTATCTTCACGAGAAACTAACGAGTACTTGTTTCACGTTTTGTTGTAGTCTCTCTTTTTCCTTATTTATCAGGAAGATGAATGAAATACTTTTTAGTTCAATAAATTACATGCTATATTTACATTTTTTGAAGGTGTCTTAGGATTTGTAAAAGTTAGTGCATTGTGTGTTTTGTTATGAATTTCGAAAGCAGTATATTTTAGCTTAATGTATTCGAATACGTCCAGAATTGTGATTTTGCAAAAGCGTACAATCGAACATTTTTTTAAAAAAAATGTTTAGGGTTTTTTTAAATCAGAATACTCGTATAAATTTATTTTAAGAATATTAGTTTAATGAAAAAGTATTTAACTGCAATATTTTGGCAAAAAATTAACTTAGAATTATTTATTTTCAAAACATTATCTTTTTATGAAAAATGCTTCAATAACAATAATATTTTGCTTAGATATCGCTAAGGCTTCTCCAACGAGCCTGAGCTAAGATTTTATAAAAATTCACATTATTTCCAGAGTTACTACCAACTAAAATGATTATCGGTGTTTTTTTTTTTTTGTTTAAAATTTCCCCTCTCCGTTGTATTAAAATAGGAATAAATCCGCTTCTAAATTAAATATTTCAAGCATCCTAGTCCGGACTCTGTACATAGGTCTCACCTATAAATAAGCAAAATATTACCACAGGAAAAGAAGAATGCTTATAAAGTAAATAATGAGTCCATTTTTTGCCAAAATATTGCATTTAAATAACTTTTTATTGTAATAATATTCTTAAAACCATTTCATACGTGTATTCTAACCTAAGTGACACCAAATATTTAAAAAAATATTCGTTTGTCAATTGCAAAATCACGGTTCCAAACATAGTCGGATACCTTAAGAAATTTTGTGATCGCTTTTTTCCCCTGTACACTGTAATTGAATTTTTAAGCCCAAAAATTTATTTATTTATTCTAAATTAAAACCTATTTCTTAAATTTCAATACAGCTTCAATTAATTAATAATATCCTTATTTCACATTGTTAAAATTTAGATTACCCTACTTATAACTATAATGAGAGAAAATTTACAATTATCATGCAAAAAATTAAACTTATCTTGTCTAAAAATTGTATATCGTTTTATGATAAACATATTAAAAATTAAATCAAATAAATATGCAAAGTAAGTTTAAATTTTCTTTAGAATAAATCTAAAAAGAAATTGATTATTTCCAGCTGTGTGATAGATAATTCATCATAGATTTTATTTATGAATGGGGTAGTATTTTTTACCTTTGTAAAAAAAAAAAAATAGTTGCATTTCTATTGAGTTTGAGTTATTTTGGGAACTATTTACAAATAGATACATTTATTAACAATTTAATATTTTAATGATGTATTTTAATTCAGAAAAATCTGCCATTGATTTAAACTGCGTCATAAAAATTTTAAAAATATTGATGCATTGTACATTGTTTGATTTATAATAAACTTGTTTTGACAAAAAAACATTTAATTTTTAATTTGTTTATCAACTATCTCAATCAAATCTTAAAAATTATTCGAATTCATTTCACGGTATAAAACAGTAAAATTTTCTTAAAATTCCATACAAAAAGTATGCGGTTGAATTAGATACGGGAAAATGACCATCTAATTATATATTTACTCAACATAAAAACAATCTTAGAACACAATTCTGCGCTTTTAAATCAAGACTGTCAAAATGGAGACGTTTTACATTTGAATTCACTTATAAAACTAGCCAACCATAACGAATCAATGTTGACAAATCGAAACACATGGCAATCAATCCGAAAATAAAAATCTATATATTACAATAAAATGACATATGAGACAAATTTTACGCACAAGACTAGCGTAATTTATTTTTATTGAAAATAAATATTTTTTATTTTTTTTAAAATAGAAAATGCTTTCAAAACCATTTATGCATTATGTGGACTAAATATTTCTTCAAAGAAAACAATTCTATTTTTACGAGGAATCATTACTATGAATAAATAATACTGGCAGGTAAGGAAAGATAGATCACCTTCAGTTTTTATTTTTATGTAATGGAAATATTGTAAACAGTTAACTGTTAGAAAATTAACGACTTATATCGTTATATAGTTCAACTTTCAATCAAGCGTGAAAATTTGAATAATGTCTGGAAAAAAACTTGATAAAAGTAGTAATAAAGGCCACATAATATTTCTGAAGCAATATCTTTGATAAATTTTTATTATTTTTGCACATTTTTTAATGAATTCTTTGTTAGTGCGAAAAAGACTACAAAATCATTGCTTGATTTCACATTTTGATGCAATAACTTTTAAATATAACACTAACTTACTACCAAGACAGTAGGATGGAGAGGAGGCAATAAATATGTTCTGGATGCTAAAAATTTGAACTACAAGGTCGTTAAAAACCTTTTATCTTCGTAAAAGATCGATGTATCATCAGTATTCTGTCCCTCCCAGCAGTATTACAAGCAAGATAAAGGTTTCTTTATTCTCAGTAGCCTCTTTCTGTTAGACACAGTTTGAAGGAGAAAGATTTAAAAGACCGAGTTTTGCTTTGGGGTAGACGTCAACTTGGAGGTCGTCAGCATATGTTGCAGGTAAGATGCAAGGGTCGCGTTCCGAAGGTTGGAAAAGTTTCCACTTCTCTTTCTTTTGGAATTTTGTGCGTCTAACTCGTTCTAGACAAGGTCAGTACTGACCCAGAACTCAGCTAAATGTCCGAACGTTTAGCAAAGGTGTACTACTCAAATTTAAGTTGGAATAGAAAGCGCACACGCTGTACATCATGATCTGATATTGCGAGACAGTACACTTGAAAGAATAATTCGGCAAGTATATAACTTCTGCCTTTTCTTAAATCGTGTTTGAAAACATAAGATTATATTTCTTTTAATGATTTATTTCCCTATTTTAAAAGTATATCGTGACAATAAATTCATATATACTTTTAAAAAATTAAATTTTTTTTATTTGTTTTTATATTTTTCAGAAATTAATAAATGTAATTTCAAATATGAATATAAATTTAGACTCTTCATTCATATTAAACAAGCTATCCCACAGTTGGTATGTTTCTTAATTTGAGATTAGAATTTCTAACAGGTTTTTAAAAAAATATATTTCTCTTTACGGAAGTTATTGTGACAATAAATTCATATATATATTTTTAAAAAAATTAATTTTTTTTTTTGTTTTTATATTTTTCTGAAATTAATACATGTAATTTCAAATATGAATAGAAATTTAGAATCTTTGCTCATATTAAACATGTTATCCCGGTCGGTATGTTTCTTAATTAAAGATCGAAATTTCAAACAAGTTCTTAAAAAATATGTTTATATATAAGAAAATAATAAATTATTATTGTCAGTGTAATAATATGTAAGGTACTGAAATTAAAAATAGTTACAGTTTTAATTTATCTTCAGAATTTTTGGAATTTTCTTATTCTTAAGTAGTTTTAGAGGGAGTTAAACTTTACATCGTAGTTTGTATTTATAACAGCAAAAAAATTCTCACTTAAAATTTTCTGGTCATTGAGAATGTTTGCAATATTTAAAAAAATTCCCTAACTCTTCGATTAAAAAAGCTTTCGTTTGGCATGTATAAACTAGTATTTATTTTTCTTTTTTGTTTGTTTCCTTGTGTGAATTGAACATCATTAGTTTTTAATGTTTCGTAAGAGATAAATTTACCTAAAATATCTAAAAGAAAAATTAATAATACGTTTCACTCTGATTTTAAAATAATCGGAATTTATAAGTAGTGTATGCATGTGTGTTTGTAACAACTTAAACGAAACTGTACATGTGAAACAAATCATATTTGTCTGCCAACTAAAACGAAAAGTCATGTAATCTGAAAATTCTTTTTTAAGCAACTGCACCAGGTCTGAAAATCCTGATTCTTATGCAAACTTTTCTTTAAAAACTCCTATCCATCAATTCCGCTACAGTTGTTCTGAAAAGCGTGTTAAGCGTAAAAGGTTTCACCTTAAGAAGAGTGCCAAGAAAAAAATCAAAACTTCTATAGATCTATTTATCAATTGGAGTCTTTAGTTGAGTAACGTTGTGTGCAAATTCTTCCGCTCCTAACTCCATTAGAGCGTATGAAACTAACTAGAGGCTTATGGAAGTTAAAAGTTCTCTGAACTTGCTTCAGGTCTTTTTAATTTATCAAGAAGGAAGCTAATGGTTCGTATTATATAATTCCATTTGAAAGTTTTTGTTACTTCTAAAATATATTTGCGCTGTTAGTTATATTTTCACCATATACATTACGCTGAATCGCGGACATATGGAGAAAAAGAATTACTTTTAATCGGAACTTACCTAATTAGAAAAGGTGTTGCATGGTATGAAGATCGAAAGAAAAATAATTTTAAAAAATCATTTGAAAATCTTACATTGCCACAAAAGGGTTAACTTTTCGAATAAAAAACAACCTTAATTTTGGTTAGATGATTTTAGACTCAAAATAAAATTATTTTTCTACCATGTAAATAACCAAAAACGATGGTTATTGTCAAACGAGTACTGAGTAGTACCATGAACATTGTAGCATTTCATAACCTCTGCTATCTCTCCCCGCATCGTGAAACCAGTCCGATGTAAGGTTTCTACTGTCTTACGTTTTATTGTGCACTGAAATTTCAAAAGTTGGGTTTTTTTTTAAAAAAAAAAAAGAAAAGAATACTAAAGAAGCTGTTAAATGTACTTGATATTTTTGTACCTATTTGTCAGGTGCTCTTTCATTGTAATAAATGTTAAAATGTATCAAAATACCTGTTTTTCTTTAATGAAAATTGCTTTGACTTCTTACCATAAAAAATTCCTTATACTTAATATACGCTTTACTGAATATAAAAATTAATTTTTTATTTTATTTAACTCTTCTATTATAACCGTAGAACATATTTTCCTCATAGGAATGTTTTGAAATTTTGGAAAAAAAATTCAATCCGCAGATAATTTAATTCGAATAGAAAATTATTTGTTTCGCTGTTTTTCAAACATTAACATATCAAAAAAAGAATGCAAAAAAAAAAAAAAAAAAAGAAAAGATGGTTATTTTGTGTATTTTTAGGGTTATTTATTAAATATATTAATTCAAATATCACATAATTCGGGGTCAGCTTGTTACCGAAAATGAAGATTATGTTGAGTTTAAGTAATGAATTAATTAAAATGTAAGAATATCCCAACAATTTTTTTTGTTTTTAATTTATAAAGACATGCCATTGTAGGGTTTCTAAGTTTACTCATCGCGTATTAAATTTTTATTAAAGATATATTTTTATTATTTTGTGATAATAAAAAATGACATTTTTAAGAAAAACTTTTAAAAAAATGTAATTTTTTTCCATAATTTTTTTAAAGATATTTTGAAATCTCGTAAAGTATTTATTAATATCAAATGAAAAAAAATGTATAACTATTTTATCTACCCATAAAGAAGAAATTTTTTGATACTTTTTTGTAGTGACAGATTTTTAGCAATTGAGGAGAGAATTCTTTTTTTTTAAGATGCGTAAAATGCCCAGTTAGGTTTTATTACTATTTTCTCCTAAATAATAAAAAAAAACACATTTTTTTAAAATTTTATTACATACGAAATAAACTTAAAAATGTGTATCGATGAAATGAGGATCTTTTTCTCAAGACAACCATGTGTTATTTTTAAACTCATATGGTTAGCTTGTAGAAAAAAATAAAATCTTCTTACTCGCTTTTTTATTCTTTACTTCAAAAATTAAAATGCTATACCTGCTGTATAAAAATTAAAATAAAAATGTAGAAGGAAAATAATTTTTTTTTAGGCATCAAAATACTCAACTCTAAAATGCTTGAAATAATAAACATTTCTTACAAAATTCAGAACTACTAATTTATCTTGAACAATAGTTTAAAATATAAATATTAATTTTTTCTCTTTTTGATTTTTTTTTAAATAACTTTTTGAAATGTAGATGTTTATGAAACTAAAAAGCAAATGTCCTGGAAAATTAGAAAAATTAAATACATAACTTATAAGCCCATATTGCAATGATTTAAACATACTTTTTATAAGTTTCAAATTAAAATATTTAAATTTAAAATATATTTTTCTTTATTCTATATGATGTATATCATTTAACGTTATAATAGAATTTCTATACTCTATAATATACAAATGTATTTAAAACAAATGTAATTTTTATTTTTAATAAAATAAAATAGTTTCATATTTGTTTGAAATAAATGAAATCTTTGAAAAGAAATAAAATACTTAAATTAAAATAATACACTTTTATTTGGATGAAAATGTGAAATTTCTATTTGTTATTTTCCTCCTTTTGTGTTTAAGTATAAAATTTTTATTTATAAGCGTAATTTGTCGATTTTTTGCATTTTATTTTAACAAATTTGATCATTTTGCTTAAAGAATCATTATAGTTTTAAAAAGTGATAAATCATTTGTTATAACTGGCATCTTTTATTGGTTGCTTTATTCCAGAAATAAAATTAACGGCTATTAGATGAAAAATCAATTTTTACATTATGCTAACTATGTAAGCAATACTATGTTCTACATAAATCGCAATTATTTTTAGATAATGAATGTGCATTTTCGATCAATTAATGTAATGTTTTGCAATTTGTTTTTCAAACATTTCCATTTAAATTTTATGTGGTTTTTAATCTTATAAACAGGAATTTTATTCAAAATGTTTCAGCATTTAAAGAAATATTTTTTATTTTGTGACTACTTTTAAGAATCTTTTTTTTTCTAAAATTTTGTGCAAGTTCTTAAGTTATATTAACCGTCATTGCGAGACAATTTTGCGCCATTATTATTTTCAATCATACGCTTAAGCGAGTATGATGAAAAATATTGATGCTCACAACTTAATTTCGATTGAAAGTAGTTTTACTTTGATATAATTTATAAATGACATTATTTCTTATTTATTTTTAAACGTGAATGAAAACGTGCAAAAACGATTTATGCAAGGCCAGAGGGAGAATATGATGGGTTACAGGAAGTAACAATTTGTTTAACCGACCTTGGCTGTTCAGTACGCAAAGATTCTTCCTCTCGAAACTACTTTTATTTTTATTTTTTCTTGTCACAGAAAAATATCATTAACACAATATGTTTTGAAACATTTATGTGATTTACACCTTTGTGGATTTACACGCCAGTATGTAAATAAAATAAACGTATTAGGAATTTTCGTGAAATATTTTATTTTACAGCATGTATACTAAACTAGAACAATGTGAAACTGTTTCTATTCATTTAAGTTTTACAAATGTATGTGTCAGCAAATTCTGTGAAAAAAAGAAAAAAGAAATTAAGATGCAAGTTACAATATGGATTAATTTTCTTTTAATGAAATCTTTAAAAAGTGTACTATTTTGTTTAAAGCTCTTTTTGTAACTATGTTGCTTTCAAATAGCAAAAATATCTATATATATATATATTTATTTATTTAGATTAAAATAAAAATATCAAGTGCGCTTTAATATTCGTCTAGAAATTGCTTGTATAAGCCAACCTAAAACCTACATTTATTTACTTTTATATAATTACTGCTAAGGGTAGATTGATGTAAGGAAAAAAATGAAAGAACTATTTTTTTAAAAAATAAAATTCTGAGTAACTATTGTTTAAAGCAGAAAGAAATAACTTCATTCTCAGTGACATTAAAAAACCTAATACTTTTTAAAAAAAATATATGCTTTTTCGATTCTTAAGAGATATTTTAAGTATACTCGCATTGAGTTAAATTTATATATTGTCGAGCAGAAAATTTCATTTTAAAGGCGTTTTTAAAAATTGACTGCTTTATTTTATGATACGTTTAACTCTTTCATGCTTGCTGGTACATATGTTGTAGCACCAATTCTTATTCGTTTATTAAGTGGTGGTACGTAAACGTTCCACTTGTTTGAATGCCTCAGAAATTGATGCTAGATTGTACATTCTCTGAACATTAGAGGTAGACTCCTAGAAGTTACTCAAGTTTCCAACAGATGTCAGAAGCTAATTGTGTGCAATGAGTTTACTCAGTAGTTCATTCTTTGATCAGCTGTGAGTCTGATGAGTGGTAATTTTTGTAAGTGACTGTGTTGTGTATTTCCAAATGTAAATGAAAATGATTCCAGTGATATTCGATACAAATCGGGTAAGTACATATATCATGTAATTAAATAAGCCAATATTACAATAATTAGCCCATCATATGTGCATTAAGAGTATAAAAATATGAGAATCCAAAAAATGTACCACCACGCTATTGAAGGTCATCTTCTTTACAAATATAAATTACATTTTGCTTATAATGGACATGTTTATTGTACCAGATAAAATTTGTTGTAAATTACATTTTTATAAAATAATAATAATATTTATTAAGTAATAGTACATACAAAATTATATAAATGTACTGAATGAGCTATATAGCTCTTGTTCAGCAAAAAATAAATACGACTAATACACTTATTATATATGCTGACTAAATAAAAAATAGGTAAAAAAAATAATATATAGAATAGAATATTTAAAATTAAAAAAAAAATTAGGTAAATTAGGATTAAACTAAAATTAAGCTTACATTAGAGTAGAAAAAACTGAAAATGTTTTAATATATAGGATGAATAACAGT
>BMAV01016689.1:0-14078 GCA_019973955.1 Trichonephila inaurata madagascariensis | reverse complement strand
TATGCGCTTTTTTAAAATCATGGTTCCGAACGTAGTCGGATACCTTAACGATAAATTGTACATTTCTGAAAAAAAATGCAATCATGAGGTATTTCCTTAATAACTTGAATAACTTCATTATTATTTTAGATCCAGTTGTACGAGAATGGTTCTTGGTCAAAAGCAACTTTTGGCCAATATTTCTCTGCGGCATGTACCTCCTTACTATAAAAGTTATCGGACCATCTTTCATGCGAGACAGAAAACCTTTCGAATTGAGAAAGACTATGATAGTGTACAATCTATTTTTAGTAGCCACATACGCTTCTTGTGTTTCTCTGGTAAGTATTAAATTACTACACATACACAATAAACACATCAAACAAATAATGCATGCATGTGTATAATGTGAATATAATACGTATAATATATAATGATAATAATTAGTTAAATATGTGGTTATTTTTTTATTTATTTTAAATTTATCTAATTTTGATAAGGATATAGTTTTATCACAATTTTATATATATATATCATGTTCTTGTTTTATTACATAGTATGATGTATTTTTCAATGTTTGAAATAGTCGCCTTCATATAACAAATTGTATATGTGTGCTGTATAACCTTTTCATTGACAATTTTAAAAGGATATATTAAATATTAAAAACAAATTCACACACATTAATCAAAAATCTATTGATTGTTCATGTTTATTTCTCCAACGTAATTAATAATATA
Source organism: Trichonephila inaurata madagascariensis (assembly GCA_019973955.1). Classification (NCBI taxonomy): domain Eukaryota; kingdom Metazoa; phylum Arthropoda; class Arachnida; order Araneae; family Nephilidae; genus Trichonephila; species Trichonephila inaurata. The sequence continues at coordinate 13,359 of BMAV01016689.1, read as the reverse complement.
TTTTCGATGGAATCCTATACAAATTAACATATATGGTTGTATATCCAATTTAAAAGAAGCTTTAAATTTTTAGGTAATTTTTGGAATGAGTAAGACCAATCCTATGGCACTATGTAAAAACACGATGGTACGAAAAGAGGACTACACATATTTGGTAAGTATGAAACACAATATTTAGTATTTTCATTTATAATAAGTTACATATGAAGAAACCTAAATCGTGAAATCTTTTTCATTTCGTTTTTATCGAATAGTCAAAGCGAATATCAAAACGGACTTCATTTTAATGGCTGTTTATTTAAAATTAACTTTATTACCTTCATATTCATTTACTCCATGAAAATGTGCTTAAGCAATGACAAATTTGTACTTTAATTTTTAATTAATCTAATAATTAACTCCTTGAAATGCGATTTGAAAAATAAATTTATCCATCAACCTGATGTATAAGGGTTGCTCAAATTAAAATTGGACAAGTTCAATAAGAAGAAATATTTTATTGGAAATCAAAAGAAATCGCTCTGGAGGTTGTAACACAGGTCCAATCTATCCACTATGGTCTATGTCTTTCTCTAGAAAGAACGAGGTTGGTTCTTGAGAAAGTCCTGCTCAGCTTCCTTCACTTCATCGTTTAAATCAGCGATACTCAACCTGCGGCCCACAGGGCCTTTTTAAGTGGTCCGGTCATGTCCCATTGCTCAGAAAAATTCATTTATAAAAATTTGGTGGGAAATTCTTTGTTAAGAAATCAAATTCATCAATTTTGATTTTTGCTGTCGATGTCGTATGGGTGTGAATTGATATATATATTTTTTCTGGTTAATGATAATAGACAACAGTGGTGTAGCGACCATTTTATGAGTGGAACTAATTTTTACTTAGCATTCGTATTGTGCAAGCAAAAAATACACAAAAAAATAGGTTGTTTCAAGACGATTGGGAAGGTGACTATTTTGTAGTGAAAAACAAGCATGTTTGAGTAATAATTGATTTGCCACGAGTCGTTTTTAAAAAATGCCAATAAACAAGAATCACGTTCAATGACACTTTTCCTGGAAGATCTCTTAGAAGAGGTGATATAAATGGGCTTTCTTGAATAATCTTTACAAGAGCAAAAAATTGCTTTGTCAGTGGTAATGTCAAAGTGGTAACAAAGGCATCCAATGATATTTATTATATTATTGGTAATCATATGAAACCGTCGTTTACTGATGCACAGGAATTGTGGAAGAGGGATTCTTAAATGCCTCCAATTTAGAAAAATTCAGTGACAAAAATAAAAAAAATGTAAAAAATAATAATTAAAAAAAAAACAGGAATTTTAATATTTTGAGCAATTTTCCATATTTTAAATTTTCTATGATATCCTGGTCTTAAAGCATTTCTCTCCTCCCCCCTCTTCCATTAATCCTCATGTTGTGGCCCGCGAAAAAATGGTCATCTTATGTATGAGGCCCGGCAGAAAAAGCAAAGATAGGCATGTGGCCCGGCAGAAAAAGCAAAGATAGGTATGTGGCCCGGCAGAAAAAAAGGTTGAGTATCCCTGGTTTAAATAGAAACGTTATACTTCCTTAAGTGGCTTTAAGGCATAGAAAAGACAGGGTGAAAAATCCGGATTATAGGGATCCGGATTCCCAAAGGAATTTTTTAAAGTTGCCTTCATTTCACGGCAGACTTGTGGAAGGATATTGTCATGGAGATCCGATATCGTTTTTGCTGCCCTTCACGAAACCTTTTACACCAGATGTTCCCAAATATTCGACCTAAACAGTGCTCGCCACAAGCTGCCACTATTCGTCAATAGATGTCCGCATTAAACTCACCTCCTGCAGTCAGAAACCGTACTACTGCACTTCGTATCCCTGTTTAATGGCTCTGCACTCATTCTAACGCAATCGCATATGTCCCCTTTTCATTTATGCAACCCTTATATATCCCCAAAATATTCTCCGTATATTTTGCTTGGTTACATTTTTTTTATTGAAATTTAAACAAAGTATTTTGCAGACTATTTCTATTGTAGAAAGTGACAACATTAGTAGATACTATTACTCCACGAAAATTATAGAAAATGATCGTTTTAATGTTTTATTAATGTCTCACTTCCAAGCGGAACAAGGGTTGTTGATGAAGAACCTCGTAATGTTGAGCTTCAGTTAAATGACGAGGACGATACCTGTGTGTGTGTGTGATTTGGCACATTCGACTCTTCAAACTTCCACACCATACCAACACTGGGACTCTTGATCTCCACAGATTAAAATTTCCTATGGTGGCTCTTCAGTGCCCCCAGAACTCGAACTCAAGTTTTCACAACATCGGACATGTGTTCGCTACCATGACCTCTCGGTTACTGTAGCTACAATGAAAAATGAAAAATATATAATCAAGACTATTAGTTGTTCATCATAATTCAAATGATCTCATTATAATTACTCTCAATTTATGATCTTACTAAGTCCTAGAAGAGATGGAATATTTTGGTAATACTTCTCAAGGGAGTATTTTCAATTATTATCAAAATGTCATACATCTCAAGAACTTAAAGAACATACAAGCAAAATAGGTTCATAAAAAACAATGATTTTAATAAATAATGCTCATTTTTCGAATTCAAAACACGATCTTGGAACTCAAATAAAACTTGGTTAAACGCAATATTTTTTGAAGAATTATATCTGAGTTGCCAATGGCCAGTATAGTTAAAAAACCACTGGCGTAGCAAGTACTGATCGGGCCCTGTATCGGAATTCTATCGGGCCCCCTATTAGAAATGGGAGCATTGTAAATGGGACTATTGATAACAATTTACAATTTTGTACTTACACATGTCGATGCCCCTTTTGTTTTGAGGCCCCGTATCATTGATACGGTTGAAATAGTATAGAATTACAGAGCCCCTGTTTAAATAAAAACAATATCAGAGTTAGCGTCTTACACCGACTACCACTAGAGCTAGCCAAAATTCCTTCCTAAAATAAAAGTCATTCTAAAATATCAAAAACTAATGTAAATGAAAAAGCAATATAATAAAGGAAGAATTAATTTAGCAAGAAAAATGACTTATAAAGGCACAAGGAAAAATATGAAGCATATATCTGTTTTGGGATCAATGGCGGAAAATATTACAATAAATGTTCACTTATAAGTTTTTTTTAAAACCTATGATTATTCTAACCTGTAAAAAAACACCATTCTAAGGATGATGAAATCGAATAATAGTTATATATTGCAAATGTTCCCCGTAATACCGCGAAAGGGTGGTGATTAGATTGCTGCCAGATTGATGATGAATTCTAGAAAAATAATATAAATCGTCGCACGCGCATTCGGGATTTTGTAGAAAAGTGAAAACTGAAATTGTTTGATAAACCAAACATTTTTGTCTTGCTGAATTTTCCTGAGTTAACAATTAACTCATTTTTTTTAATTAAAGTACTTCTCATAGCAATCAGTACACGCTTTACGAACTTTCACACTTCCATGCGGACTTTAAGCATAGACAGATTTCACGAGCATCAGTCTCTCTATAAGCAGGTTTCAAGTGATACAAGACTTGAACTCATGAAATGCTGAACCCTAGGCTACCGCGTCCTTCTTGTTGGAAATATCATAACAAGGTGATAAACTTGAGTTTGAGTTTCGAGTATTTTATGATAAAACGTTTTGCTTTTCACACCAAAGACGAATACCGTGATGGCTGAAAGAAACGCAAAACATAGATTCATCATTGAAAAGTACATTATTCTTGTCTTGAATGCATCGTTGCAATTTGTATTTGCACCATCACACTTTTGCTTTTTTTAGCTTGCATGTAAGTAGCGACTTTGGACACACGCGATTTAAAATTAAGTTCATGGCTTCATTGTAGCATGGTAAGAAAGCTTATGTATTTAAGATCTTCAATCCGTTTCCGTATTTGATCAAAAACAGTAAGATATCTCCTGTTCTCAAAAATTTTGAATCTTTCCTTTAAAAAAAAAGTGCAATATTGATTAAAACAAGAAAAAACAGAATTCGGAAATGTTTTTCTCCCAAAGAAGATTGTTTTGCTTTCAATCCAGCTCTTTGATTCTTCAATTAAAGCGTCAGTTTCAATTCTTTGGATATTTTCCTTGCAGTCATAAAGGGAAATCCGAATCACGATTCACGATAGATTTTTAAAAAAGTTTTAAACTGCCTTTTGAATGAAAGTTTGCAGTACCGATATATATACAAAAATGTTGAAATATTTTCCTCGCAATATTTACTTCATTCAGTATCTCATATCATATTGTTTCTAATGTGCATTTTACATAAGATGTTTACAAGCTATTTTATTATATCTCGGTGTACCCTAAGATGTTTGTTAAGTCCCCCAAATTGAGATTTTGAAGAAGTTAATTTTGAAATATCCTTAAAACTAAATTTGAATTCTGACATTCGTATAACGTATTCTGCTGTGAGAAATTTCCTGTAGAGTCATTTTCTGCGTCAAAATCAATCAATCGTTCTTGTTCACTCGTATCACTTTTGGGATCATTTACATTAGCATAATCTTAAAATAACAAATATTTGTATTTGATGGTATAATCTGGATTTCTCAATATAATAAAATTGCCGGAAAATACTTAGGTTTTACTCACCATTTTTTTTTTCTACCTAATGTTTTTGTAGAAATCAATTATCTTGCATTTTATATGAAAGAAACGTATTGCTCATTTTTAATAATGATCCAGGCTTAAAACAAAATTCTAGAAGAATTTATGAAATTACTTTTTAATTTATAGTATCACTACTTCTTAACGGCAAGTTATGCTCTAATAATATGGCAGTTCACAAACACTTATTATATTCCTGGTATATACTATTCAAAAATAATTTCTATATATTTTATTTATTTTTTATATTCAGAATTAAAATGTACTTTTATGCGTTTCGAATACCTTATGGCATGACTGTTCGACTGTTCTAAAAGGCTCTTGGGGAAAAAAATTAATATACCAGTTGAAATTCATCTTTCACAACTGCAAAATGTTCAGATAAGTTATTCCCTCAGATGAAAAAGAAATGGTTAAGTTTGGAACAAGGGTATTTCTATAACGTTTTACATATAATTTTTTGAACTCGACACTTGTATAGGAAACCACACAATATTTCGCACCTGACATCCTTGAAGCTTTTGAGACTTCCGCTACATAATAAAAATATAATTATGCATTCAAACACACCTGGAGAAGATACATGGAAAATAAACTTCTTCAAATGGCTTTAACCTTTCGAATATCTTAAAATGAGTTGTTTGTTTGACCAAGAAACTTGGAACTTCCCTCATTCAGAATTCACTTAACCTTGAAAAATAAACTTCTATGCTTTAAGTGCTAGGCTTTCAGTGTTCCATTAGAATTATATTTTTTTTATTAAAAATCTTAAGTAATTTACTATTTGGATTCGTGAATTCTATTGCTATCCGTTTTGCCGTAAAGCAGCTTTTTATTATAGAAATCTTTTCTTATTTGCTGAGTTTTGTAAATTTCGCGATAGAAATTGCAAGTATTCTTACAACATTGAGTGCTAGTACATTTATCAGAATTAGTAATACAATAAACCTATTTTTTTTTCAGATGGCAGCTTGTGGTTGGGTAATCTACCTTTTGAAATACGTCGAATTTCTTGATACAGTAAGTTGATATTTATTTGTTACTAGAAAAATATTTATAAAATTCTTCATTAAAAATATTTATTATATATTTACCATAAAATAAATAAAAGAATTGTCTTTTCATTCCTGTTAGAAACCCTTACAATAATATATAAAATAAGGAATTCAGTGAAAAAAATGATGTATTGGCTTTTTTACACATAATCAAATATTTTCCAGTAAAAATAAATTTTTATTTTCTTTCTATTATTATATAATTTCGATTATTAAACAATTATTAAAAGTTTCATAAAACAGTTGTTCTATTTTTGTCAGTACGTCTATTACTTTCTTAAAAATTAACAATTAAACATTTCATGAGAATGCATAGATTCAATACATATTTTGCTATACCTATATGTTTTTACATTACAAATTTATCAGTATGTGATGTGAAATAACAATTCAGGTGAAAAAGAGAAGCTTTAGAAAATAATAATAACCAAATAAGGAAATTAAATATAAATTTCAGAATATGTTATGATGCTGTTGAACTGTAAGAGAACGTGATAATTAACCCTTTTACAAGTATATTGGATTCCTTAAACTTGATTTTGTTTATCTAAACTCTAAATATTCAAAACCCGTATGCAACTGAATTTAATTTCTCTAGTCGTACTTTTTTTTTCAATTACGCCTCGTAACTTTGTAAATTACAGCTTTAGAAATGTTTTAAAATGTCATAACAGTTAACTCTGTTAATTTTATGCATATTTATGGTAAAGCGAATGTTATTAATTATTTTTAAAGGCCAAATTATTTTCATTATACCATCTACATAAGGAAAAAGTTCTGTTCAACTTAGAATTTCGATGTTTTTATGAAGCTTAGTTATGGATAAAATTTACATCAGAATTATTTTTTTCCGTGCAACACAAAAAATAAATTAATAAATAATGACTGGTCAAGTCACTTAAGGAAATAATAAAATGCTACAAAAGTAATTTACTAATCGCAACCATTAAAGATAACAAGAGAATTATTGTTAAAAAAATAATTAAAAGTAAAATAATTCATAAACAATAAACATTCCTATTAATATAATTTATTTAAATAATTTTTCTATTTTAGCCTCTTTTTTTGCAGCTTATGCATTGCTTTTCATGGTGTTCTACACAAATCCTCATTTACAAGTACTCATCATCAATTAAGAGACTGTTAAATCCTTGTATCAGTTTTATTTCTCTTTTGACTGTATCACTAAAACCATTGTAGATCCGAAAGGAATCTTGTGACATGAAATTAGAATTATCCCTACCCCCAAAGATATATACAGAGATTCAGACTGCTAATGTCAGTATTCAATTTTTAAATAAACCTAAACTTTTTGCCTAAATGAATACTTTACTTTTTCTAAATTAGAAATGAACTACCGGATATATTGAAATCGCTAATGATTTTATTAGCAAATGTGAAAAAAAGAACATTTTAAAAAACTGGAAGCTTGATACAGTTTGACTGCCGTATAAATTTCAAATAATTTATTGAAATCTGACATAAATTTATCCTCATGTTCTTTCTTATATTCTTTCTTTCGAGTTTTCACATGCAGCGTCCATTTTTCTTTCTTAATTGCGATAATAAAATTATATTTTCATAATTTTTTTCTGTATTATAAAGTGTCTTGTAGGTATACTAGCTTTCTTCCAAAATATATATATATATAAAGCATCCACGCACTACCAAGTTAGCAATTTCACTTAAGGACATTTTAATCTTTACCGGTTAGAAGGAAGTTAGCTTCCAGTAATTTTAAGAGACCTGCTGTCAATTTAACAATTATTTTGTTCAACTTTTCTTAAATTAGAAGCCATAATTGCGTTCTTAGTTTACTCAGACCAGACTATTGCTAGCGGATGGCGAGTGGAAGTTGGAACCCCACCAGAAACGAATACGTCATTACCTGTACTCTCTTCCTTTTACAACAGCGTTCAGATATGAAATCCTCACCTTTGATTGGAACCAATATCCTTAATTAGAATAAAGGGGGTGGATAAATAAAAAAATTATATATATGTAGCAGGAAAATGACGAAATTAGGAATTTCATGAAATCCCTAGGTGATAGGATCAATTGAAGGGAGATGTTACCAAAAAAAATTCTCTTCAAGGTCATTTCCATGATGAAAGTAAGTGATTTTATCAAACCCTGAACTGTTTCAGTGAAATGATAAAATGAACTAGTCAGGATTTGCATTGGTAAAATCAACCTCAACTTTAATAAACTTAAATATCAACCTCATATCTTTAAAAAAATGGCACCATAGGATTAACATAGGGATTGATATTTTAGTGTGTAAACAACCGAGCGAAAAGATGTTACACATAAAAAAATACCAGCCTAATTTTTTAATTATTTGTTAATTAGTTTTGAATAAACAATTTGTATTTCAATGTGAATATTGTTGTATTACTTACTTCTAGGTTTAATAACACACAGTATTTGTTAAATAAACACTTTCAAACTCTTGGCAATATTATTTCATCATTTCACTGAAACATGTCAAAGATTTGTCCAAATCCCTTACTGTTATCAGGGAAATAACCTTCAAGAGACGTCATTTTAACTTCTTCCACCAATTGATAATCTCCCTTCGCGGGATTTGATGAAATTCCTAATTCCATCATTTTCCTGCGACATATACAGTTTTTAAAAGTTAAAAAAATTTCTTCTTCTTTAATGGCTCAACATCCTGAGGTGGGTCCTGGCTTTCTTCAGAAGTTTTCTCTGGGCATTTTTACTTTTGGCAACTGTTTTCCAGTTTTTAAACCTAACAATATTAAGATCTTTTTGGAGACAATCAATCCTACTTCACGGGTTTCTGCCTCGGGAACTATTAACCATAGGTTTTGCCAGAAAGATTTTCTTCCAGCAACGATCTTCATTCATTCTAGCCAAATGACCAACCCTTTTTAGTCTCTATAATTTGACGAATTTTACAATACCATATTGTTTGTAAATTTTATGGAGTTCTAAATTAGATCTTCTTCTCCAGGATCCATTCACTTGGACCTCACCAAGAATGTAACTAAGATCTTTATCTTGAGAATTACCAATGCTTACTCATAGGGATCGATTAATCTAAAAATCGATTTCTCGGGTCAAAAAAATCGATTTTTTTAAATCTATATGTAGCACTGGATCGATTCAGTGAATCGATACTTCATCCTAGGAAATCGACATTCGATTTTTTTCCGTTTTGGTAAAAACCCTTAGAAACGAAGAATTTAAACACTATTTATCGTAGGCAGCTGTGCACCTGAAGTATGATCCTATACTTTACTGGCAAGAACAAAAAAACTCTATTAATAATCACGTTCACTCAATAGCCATGATCTATATGAGTATCGTAGGATCATATGTTCCTTGTGAGCGCCTTTTTCGATTGCCGGCCACATCGCAAGTGATGAGCGGAACCACTTGGGTCCAAGTAGAGAGACTGTTGTTTTTAAGAAGTTTTAGATACTAAGCATTGGGAACTATAAGCTATATAATCTATTTTCTAAACTTTTTAATGCAACAAATACATTTAGAAAATAAGTCTTTTTTTGTACCAGATACTTTGATACGGTAATAAAAATAATTGTATTGTCGAATTCCCTGAACTAAAAAAATACCCAGATTTTACTGATAAGAGATCATTTATTATGGTATTTTTCTTGTTTTTCATAAAATGGATTTATGTTTACATTGTAAATGCAGACTTGGAAAAAAATCTATTTTCTAGAAATCGATCTTTTAGATTTCGATTTTTTTTGTGAAAAGATTTATCAGGTTATGATTCGAAACGATTTAAAAATCAATCTTTTTCGGAAAGAATCGCCATCCCTACTTACCCATCACTTTAAGTCTATGCCTAAGTCTCTGATGCTTAAGTCATGACAGATTTTATAAGACTTTTATGAAGAAGCAATTTAGTCCTTAATTTGAGAAATCTGCATTTTGAATAACTCTTCGGGGCATAAAAGCATCAACTTGCAGCAATGATTCTTTTAAGAATTTCTGATCCCGACTCATCATTTATCTCCGTTACCAAATAGGTAACGCTGTTAACTTTTTCAAATGAATCATTACCGATTTCAATGTGACTAAGTTATTAGTGGGACTTTAGGCAAGATAAATATTTATGTTTATCTTCATTTCAAATAAGTTAATTCTTTTTGCACTTCCTTCTAATGCCATATAAGTTCTTGTTTTAAAAAATTCCATTGACTCAAATTCATTTCACATTCGTTTCAAAAGCATTATTAATGTGATATTTTCAAAGATTTGACTTCTTCGTTAGAAATTCTTGCATATTTTTTATGAACCAATACATCATTATTTTGGATTATTTTTGAAAAATTACCAACTTATTATCATATTTCATTTTAAACCTCACACAAATAGTGAATTTCATATAATAATTCTTTCCATTTCAGTTCTTTTTCGTGCTGAGGAAAAAGGACAAATTGATCACGAATCTCCATGTCATTCATCACGCTACTCTTCCACTTTGTGGATGGATCTTCTTCAGGACAGAAAGAAGTAAAATCACATTTTTCTGGGTTTTTCTTGATGCGTTTTATGCGATTTGTTCAAAAATACAAGTTAAATTCCTTAAATATTTCTTAATATTTCGTTCAGAGTCATTAATTTACAGATTTATAGGTTTAATTTTTAATTTACATTTTTATTTAACAGTGAAATAGTTGAAAAAAAGAGTTTTTTACTTTCAATTGGATTTCAGTACATGTATTTGCTTACTTAATTTTACCTTATCATTTTCAATAAATTGATTTTTTTTATTCTTCTTTATTTTTTGAAATATTGTAGATTATAATACATATTCCATTGAAAAATGTGGAACGCATGTGACAAAAAATAAAGAGGTCTTAATTACATATTGTTGCATTACCTTAATTGGATGTATTGTAAAATCTGGCGTATAACGCGCACTTATAATATAAAAAATAAGATCAAAATTTACGGGTACGCTTTGTAACCCGGTTACAAAATTGACAGTTTGAAAAAAAAAAAGATTAATACACACAAAAAAAAATTTATGTTTGCATATGACATCATAAATTGATGACTATTGTTCATTTAGAACAAATTATTTGCCTAATGAATTTAAAGGGCAGGATTTCTTAAAATTCACCATTTTTTCAAAAGCCTAAAATAATACCTGGAATAAATGTTTTCAAAACATAAAAGCATTACACACGTATATTTCAGGTTCCTTCGTAAAAAAGGGAATGCGCTCTTTATACGGTGAATATACCTAAAAATTAAAAATGTCGGTGCACGTTATATGCACCGTATTTTAAGGAAATCATGAATTGAAAAAAAAATAAATAAAAATAATGTATGATTATTCACGATTTCAAGATAGCTGTTAAGTGCTCATTTTTTCCTCCGAATGCCTGAAGAAAAAACATACCTTCATACTATTTCTTGTTTATTCCGAGTCCTTTTGACCTATTTTTGGAGCAAACAATTTTAATAGTGCAAAGAATTGTCAGTGCGTAATAGCCCTTTTATTTGCTTAGAGTTTAGTTTCTATTTAAAACAAAAGTGTTTTGTAAAATTGAATTTGCTGTAGAATTGAACCATATTTCTTTCACATGCGAAGCTTTTTCTAATAAAGAAATTTTCTTTGTTATACAATAAAATTGAGATGTTAATTTTTATAATTAAAAAATTCAGTTGACAGATCTGAGATTGGAATTGCAACCCTTACGCCGTTTGGATATTCCTCCAGCGTTGAGTTTTTTTCGCTTCCACCAAAAAGCGCGCTTTTTTTTAAAAGTGCGTGTTGGAGGGAGGTGTTTTTTTTTCCATAAATATGAAATTTTATAGTTCTTATTATTTAACCCTAATTAAATAATTTAAATAATATATAATAATATTTAATTAATAATTAGTGGGAAGCCTAGTGGTTAGAGCATTGGACTCCAGACCAGAAGGCCTGGGTTCGATGCCCGATGCCACCAAATACCCTCCGATTGCACACGGTGTACGTGCTCGTTAAATCAGTGAGTCTGAAAGTCTCGTGGGCTGAATCACGAGTGCAGGGGACTGAAGAATATTTCCGTCCTCTTCAGTTCCATGCTAAAATTGTGGAGGTGGTGGCGCCATCTATCGTCCCTTCGGGAATTTCTCCAAGCTAAACCGTACTGTCGCTTGTATGGTGCTCAAGGCCAACGACAGGCGTACTTCTAGCAAGCCCCTTGCCACGATGAATTTCCTGGTTCTCGATCTGACTGCTTCAGACAGGGGCATTAGAAACAACAATAATAATTAGTCAATTAAAATAATTAGCCTAAAAAATAAAACTTATTTTAAGAATGCATGTTTATATTTACATAATATACAGATTGCTGTTGTCACTTGACATTTCACTCGTCTTTAGATTTCAAAAACATGCAACTGACGTTATTTTGCAACTAAAAATGTACTAATCCATGTGAAATATTGTATTCAAATCTCTATGATTATGTTAAGTGTTGTCATCTATTAGTAGAAGCAACTACTTTAAAATGCAATATACGCGTTTGTGACGCCTGAACTAGTGCAAAATCCAGGTGGACGCGTGCAGCGTGTCCGTAACGTTGAGGGATAGGTTGAGATGAATACGCTTAGCACGATAATAATCTAGTAGCCTAAGCGCCTAAGTCGGAGGTGGGTAAACTTTTCCAGCGTACAGCTGTTGTTGTCCCCCCCCTAGGGGAGTAGGTGGTGCTATTCTGTGTTAAAGTTGTATACTTTGTTTTCTTAATACTTGTTTTCGGCACATTTTATCCCTCTTTTAAAATATGACAGATTATTACTGGACCATGAAGGGGGAACGCATTCAATGCAGCCAGCAGAGAACATACGAGATCTAATTAATACAAAACCAACGTGTGTACTAAATTTGTTTTCGTTTTCGAGTCCTGCACCATAGAACTCAATCCCGTGGGGTGTTGGATGATATCTCAATAGTCAATCGCATGCTATAGCGGGAAAAGCTAATCATCAACATTTGTTCTCCCCTTCAGTCGACGAGTAGGGAAAAATTCATTTATACGGCTGATATCGCAGTGATTATTTTTTCCCCTTACGGCGACAGTGAACGTGTTAAGCGTCATCATGAACTTCCAATGTAGGTACATGTGTCATCCATACATTTATCGAATCATTTTCTGAAGGAAACTGCCGCATCGACTGTGAAAAGCTGATTTTCCAGTATATAGATGGCGTCGGTGTTATATAAATATTTCTTTCAGTACGCGCGTCTCAGGTTTTAGTAAAGACAGTCACCCTAAAATGTCTTGGTGGTCCCCCGGTCGATCGCGATCGATTAAATGCCCCTTCCTGGCCTAAGTTTTAATTGTGGAACAAATTCATACAAAAAGACATTGGACTCCACGCAATACTTGGTATTTCAAATGTGCTTACATATTTCTTAAAATGTTAATATCTAAAATATAACTGATTTTTAAGTATGTATAATCTGTAACAATGATTTATTTTATAAATGCAGGTGGCTTTCAAGCATATCCAATTATCATCAACTCAGTTATTCATATCGTTATGTACAGTTATTACGGACTAGCTGCTATGGGACCAAGTGTTAGAAAATACCTCTGGTGGAAGAGGTACCTGACTATTGCTCAGATGGTGAGTCATTATCATTAATTCTATGCAACAGTGAT
>BMAV01016688.1:0-218234 GCA_019973955.1 Trichonephila inaurata madagascariensis | reverse complement strand
CTTGGGTTTTTGGAAAAAAGAAATTCCCCATTTACAAATAAAAAAAAATACTTTTTCTGAAATAACAAAAAGAGGAACCCAAAAAATTACATCATGAAAAATAACCGTCGAATGACACAGTTTTTTTAAGATAAGTTTGATCAATTCGGTTGTGTATGTTGCAGAATCGATCACGGGTTTAAACGCGATTTTAAAGTTCTACTTGTCCTGGGTACAATCCCTGCAGAAGTAATGCAAGAACCAATTCAAGATGGCGGAAAATAGAATCACAAAATAAATAAATAAATAAAATTTTTAAAAAACTTTTAAAAACTAAAAATCGTTGCAAAATTAAGGACAGTCAAACCTCCATATTACGAACCTCTATATGCGAATTTTTCTATGTAGCAACTTTTATAAAACCATAGATATTTCGATTTTTTTTCGTTAAGTAACCTCCTATAGCGAAGTGCATTTCTATATAACGAATTTTTTCTTTTGTGATTCAATTTTTTTTCCTTTTTTGAATATTTATGGACATTTCAAGTTATTCCCTCTTTTAACACACTTTATGGTGGTCATGAATTTTGAACTGGTTTTATTAGGTGCCTAACTCGTATAGAACAATAGAATTCTGGGTGTTTTATCCAAGAAGAGCAACCCTTAACCACCATTGTCTAGTTCACTAGAAACATCTTTGATATCCCTTTTCCCCCTCAGGGAAGTGTCGCGTGTTCTTGAACTAATCTCCATTCATTTATAAACAGTCGTACTGGTAACTTTTATTTCTTGTAGCTCGAAAATGTTACAGCGTAAGTGCTTGGGCATCAAAGAAAAAAAATGTACCAGAAAAATACTCGTAATTCTTCAGGAAGTGGATAAAGACGTCAAGGAACATTCCTTACAGTCTTTCTTTTCTTTTTGATTGGTAAGATATATAAAATAAATATATATTAATTGTGACAACATGGTGTGAATAATAATTTTTTTTACTATATAGTGTTTATGAATTTAATATGTATTTTATGTGGTTTATAAAGAAAATTGAAAGATGTACCTCTGTATAACAATTTTCCATATAACGAACTTTTTCGGATTTTCGACTTCGTTATATATATGTCCGACTGTACTTTAAAACCTAAATCGTTAGTAAAAAATTGTGACGTCTCTCGCGTCTTTCCGCTAACTTAACTCCTATGTTCTTTGCGACGATTAATTAAAAAATTTTCCAACCCAATACCAAGAAGATAAATAACATAATATGTAAATGGATATTATAAAGGATGAAGCTTTGATGATAGATATAGCGCGCAAGCTAGAATAGTAGTGTGGAATTATTCGGATCGAAGTGACAAAACTATTAAATCTTGCAGATCAAGAGTTAGCATCCGATAGTTTTTGGAAAAAATAGAAGCCTAAGATAAAGAAGTTTTGGGAAACCCTTTGTATATAAAGTTTATAGATATCATTCTCTAGGTAAAGGAAAGGGAAACTGAAAAGGTAATATTAGATATAAGTAATTAGATGAAAGGATTATTTATAATTGAGATAAAGGATCTAGTTCGTGATCTGATTTGAATACTTTTTAAATTTGGGCGTTGACTCCCCTTTTAATTAAAATTGTAAAATTAAATTTAAGTAATATAAGTTATTCTTAAAAAAAAAGTTGTATTAAATTTTATTCTCATCATTTTGATAATCCACACCTCTAGCTTACGGAACCGGCCGACATGGTCATCACAGGATGGCTATGTCGCAAAATTAATTAAAAAAATTAAATAAAAATTGATTTTAGTTAATTAATTAAAATTAATTAATTCAAACTGAAAAATTAAAAAACGCTATTTTTAAAGTCATTATTTATTGCCTTTTCACCCTTCCTTTTTCTCAATTTCATGCTTTTTCCACAGTTCGAACATGCATACGACGATCCATTTAAACCGTCTTTCATGCATCATTCTAACACAGCTTTCTTTCCTAACGCGCAGGAAACAAAATAAAAAACATTTCAGAATACTCAGCATACTTCAATACACATTCATTCACATTTGCAAAAAGTAATATAAAAAAAAATTTTTTTTTTTTAGGTCAATTCCTACTTAGATCAACAAAGAAAATTTTTATTTTAGCTACTTTTTATTAAATAGTTACAATTAATATAAATATTTATATACATATCACACAGAATCACAACATTAAGTGGTAATTCATTTTTTTATCATTAAAGTATCGTATTGTCATCCAAAACCAACGCGTACATAAAACTTCAGCTCAACTGAATGCTTTAAAACGTGCGATTTTTTTTTTAGTTTTGACCTAAGTCGCTAAAAATGAAACCAACGTGGCTGTATCTGTAATTCTTTAAATAATTAATTTCAGTCAATTAAAATGTTAATTGATTCTAATTAAATTATCGTATTTTTGCCCCAAACAATAGTGTATAGAAAATTTCAGCTCAAATGAGCGCTTTAAAGTGTGAATAAAGAACCTTTTCGACACAAGTCGCCAAAAGGGTCGCTAAGTCGCCAAAAATGATGCCAAAGGGCTGTATTTGTAATTATTTGAATAATTAGTTTTAATCAATTTTTTATTAATTATAATTAAATTACTGTATTGTCATCCAAAATAATCATGTATATAAAATTTCAGCTCAATTGAGAGCTTTAAAATGTATTTATTGACGATTGAAAATTCCACCAAGGTAAATAAATATATAGAGAGTGTGAGCTAATAGTAGGAATTTGAAAAACAATACTAATATCATTGGTGGACATTGTGAGTATGTGTAAAATTCATGTGAAGAAAAAGAAATTTACCTTGAAAAAACGTATCCACAACCGAAGAACGAAGACCAAAAACGATCTGTCAAATGTTCCACAAAACGCTCCACGAAAAATGAAACGCATAAATGCTACAAAACGACGAACGACCACGCAAACTATGGAAATGTTTAAATTTGTGAAAAAATCGAATTAAAATCGTCTGAAATTAATAGAGATTCCGACACAAATGTAAACCAATAAAAAATTAATTCTAATATTAATTAATTCTAAATTTATTCTAATAAAATAGTACTATATATAACAATAAGTAATAAATAACAAATTAAAAAAAAATAAAATTACAAAGGTAATAATTATTAATTTTGGCAACCACAGAACCGAATTCTACAAAAACTATTCTCAATCTATAAAAAGTACTGGGCATGCGCGAATATGCACTGTTTTCTTGTTCAAAGCTCTGAAATCAACCCGGTTACCACAATTGGCGCGTTTATCAATCTCGGGAAAAGAGCGAAAGATAAATCGCGCCAACCAGTGGCTGAGTTTGCAATTTAGCCCAATTCAAACTTCAAAATGCTGCCAGTGCGAAAAACGAAGTAGGAACACAAGATATGTTTTACGCTACGTGCGTTACTGATATCTGGAGCACAATGATAGTTTGAAAAATATGAAAAAACATGGCATAAGCAATCGAAAATATTACTAAATTAATAAAAAGTTTCCTGGCAAGACCGATTTTCTGTCATAGCAAATACCTCAAGTATCAAGTGTTTAACACAAAAATTATTTTTACAAATAACAACAGAAGTATTGTTGGACACTTATAATTAAATATGCATCTATATCGTAATATTTATCATATAAGATGACTAAAAATGAACTTTTATCGAAATTTTTTAAAACAAACATGAACCATGTGATAGTTTCAAGATTTTTTAGAAAATTTTCATAGATTTATGAAGCCGTATGCCAGTATTTTACGAAGAAAATAATAATGCGATATTAATACTTTTCGCAGTTACTTTATATTTAAGTTTTTTCATAATTTCATTAGGTGTGACGATGGAAAGTTTACATTATTCAAAAACAACTGTTTCAATGGCGATTCGATTGAGTGTTCAAGCTGATGATTTAGGAGTTTTTCTTCTGGGATTTGGTACAGGTCTGCTGATTATTTCTTGCATTGCTTATACATATGTGAATCGTAAGAGTGTCGTAACTGCTAATGTTAGGTAGAATAAGGAATTCATCAAAATAACTGCACAATTCTGGGAACAAATATTGTACCAGTTCTGACGGACTCTTCATGTTCATAAATATTGTTTTTGTTAATGTTCCTTCATTTTATTGTAATCGAAGAAATTTGGATAAAAATTTGTTACATGTATATATAGTAAATAAAAAAAAGATTACTAGCGAAATGAATTTAGTTGAACCATAATGATGGGACACCTTTTAAACTTGCCTCGTTACTAATTTGATATTTCTACTCTACAGATTTTTCCGTCCAATAGTTGCAAAATTTCGCCAAGTTAGGGTGATAACATTAGACTGGCCACCAAAGATCTGGTGCGATTTCACAATCCCACCGAAAAGCAAGGTACTTACGCATTATCGCCAACTCTATTAATAACTCTCCAAGTTGGCAACCGGATTTCCTAAGTGTCGTACGCACTGAATTGGCAATCATGTGCTTCGTTTCATAAATGTCGTTTATAGGTTGCGATATAATACTTAAGTACCCAAACCAGAAGTGAACCGATATCAAGTTAGTTCTCTGGCACCAGTATTTATCGGTTACAGGATCATGAGTTGACTGCTTTTCCAAATTGTCGCCAACAGCAATATTGGCGATATTACCTGTGATAAGATACATTCACTGTAAACTAAATAAGGAAATAGAGTTTGGCGCAATTTTTATGTGTGTTTACCGTATTTGACTTCATAGTCAATATAACCGATAAATATCCTGGCCTCTCAACTTAGGAAAAAGTACTTACTAATCACTCATTTCTTCACGAATACAGTATTTTAAGGTATTTACGTATTTTACCGTCGACCAATTCACCAAATGCTGTCATCGTATGAGCGAAAATTATTATATTTGTACATGCGTGGGAATAGTTTTTGAAACTTACGTACTATCGCAACAATGCCAACGTTCAAAATAGCTCGCCAGGTTGGCAATTCCGATTTCTCATGTGTCGTACGCGCTGAATTGGCAACCAAGAGCTTCGTTTCATATAATGTCCCCAATAAAGTTGCTATAATACGTAAGTACCCTGTTTTACACTATTGGCTGTATACCGTAGTATTAGGCGACGGCATTTGATTTGAACGAATGATTTAATTCGACGGTATAATGCGTGGAACTTACGTATTATTGCAACAATCGCCAACTCTATTAATAACTCGCCAAGTTGGGAACCCCGATTTCCTATGTGTTGTACGTGCTGAATCGGCAACCAGGTGCTTCGTTTCAATGTCGCCAATAGGTTGTGATAATACATAAGTACCTAATGCGTATGTACCTATTTTAGCTTTCAAATACGCATAAATTAGCTCAAATATTCCGTTGTTCCCTTCAGTGGCGTACACAAACTAATTTCACTGGGAGGGATTTACATAAGAAAAAAAAGACGTTTACTAAAGCATTGGCGCGTAACCTTCATGCTAAAAATTAAAAATCTCTTGGTGTATGGAGTGGTTTGAACCCCTAAATCCTATTCTTATGTACACAACTGGTTCCTTTGGCTAAATTTTGATTGAAGAAATTCGAACCAAATTTCTTTTGAATTTTCTTTAAATAAATCGCTTGAGAGACTCATTTCGGGCCCTGGAGATCTACAGGCCCCCTTGGCACTGGAGGATCGAAATTTATAACGAGAAAATATGGTTAAGTTCAGCTTAGCCAGGCCTTTCTGGATCCCTTGGTGCCCAATGGATAAATCGGCACTGACTAAATACTAAAAAAAAACTACCCTCCCCCCCAAAAAAATCGTCAAATAGAGACAAATACGATATTTGATTGAATGAATTCTGCCTTTTTTTAATAAAAAAATCACAGCTACAAGAAGATATGTCGGCATTAGTACTCCTTCAATTTCTTCCCTCAGTTAGATCCTAATTTAATCCAAAATTTTATGTAACATTAGAAAAGGTATTATTATTATCGCTGTAACGAAAGTATAATTCAGAAGTTATCGATGCTATTTTATCTTTGGTAAACACGGGTGTCACAATCCCGGGGTACCCCAGTGATCCTTCTCTATTTTCGACCCTGCATCTTGTCCTCCAATTTCTCCTTTTCCCGTCCAGGCTACAGACCTATGAATGTTTGGCGCAGTATAGCCAAAACTGGCTCTTGCGCCATAAAAAACTTACTCACTTATCGATGCTATTTTTCACTTCATCGCCAAAGGTGGGGATTAAGGTATAAAAACTCTTACTATCGCAATAATAACAACGTTTAAGATAACTCTCACCAAGTTTACAACTCCGATTTCGCAAGTGTCGTAAGCGCTGAATTGGCATCCATGTGCTTCGTTTCACGTAACATCGCCCATCCGGTCGCGCAAATTCGTAAAAGCGGATTTAACTTTTTCTGTTCCCATGCTATAAAAATGCAGTTTAATCGACATAAGATCCAGTAAACTTATTGAAAATTAGTACTTAAATATTAATGCATGACGAATTATGTTGGTTCCAAAAACATCTTGGCAATATGCATTAAGAATGCTTAATACGAATACTTATTTTTTCGGAAATAATGTGATAGGATTGCAACTATTATTTTAGTATTATATCTTGATGAGGTGTCGAAATGGAGCTTCAGTAAAATTGTTTAATATTAAAATATTTATTAGATGAGAAAAAAAGCTACTTTACAATTTGCAAGAGATCAGAAGTCGTCACTAACCTCCAAAATAGGCGAGAAATGTTTGCACGATAAAAGGATTGATGAATTCAAAGTCTTTTTTCTGAAAGGACAAAATTACACTTTAGTGGTGTACATAAAGGTGGGTTAAAACTCTACCCATAGACCAACAGACTTTTAATTTTTATGAAGATTACGCCCTTCCTTCAAAATAGTTTGTGTTATAAGTAAAAGATGCTTTTACTTACGACAGAGTTTTGGTAATATAAGTGTTCAGTGACATACTTTTTTTTCTTCTTGTGGACTGCATATTATCCCCAAATGTGAGAGTCATTTCAGTGGTGGCACCATCTAGTGGCGGCTCTCACTATCAAATTTGTACACTTGAATTAATTTAATTCTAACTCTCGTCGGATGCTACGTATTGCCGTGATTTAATTTTGCCGAGAGTACCAGATCCAAATTAATACTCAAGGGATCTTTTACATGCCACATAATCATATGACGTGCAGGGACGTCTTAAGACTTCTTGAGGTCCTGGGCCCTTACACAAATATGTAGGCTTCACCTATGTCCCTAAAAAGTAAACAGTACATACCATACGTTGTCAAATACTCGTTCAAACAATAACCCGAAACAAATAGATGTGCATGATTTACAATCGCACATACCAGTTTGACCGAATGAGTAATGATGGTGCTTGGTGGTAGGCCAGCACGTGAACGACAGTTATCACATGTAGCCAGTTGAGATATCGTCCAAAATTCTTTGTTTTTCGGAGAATACAACTGGAAATAACATTTGACCTTTGAAATTATTCGAATTATGATCTTCTTAAGGCTGAGTCGAGAACGAGACGAGGCCCTGGCCTTAAGACGTCCCTGATGACGTGCATGCCTACGATTTTCACATCTAGAAAATCTATCGATTCTAGCCGGGGCCGCGGTAGCCGAGTGGTCAAGGTATCGAATCGTGGCTGGTATGTCGAGTTCGAGTCCAGTACCACCGAAGACCCGACATGTAGGGGAGTGATACACGTTAAATCTGTCGAGAGCTCAAACGTCCTCCCGTTGGTGTGGTAATTAGGAGAAGCGGTGCGAGCTCAGGTGTCGTCCTCGTCATTTGACCGTGGTTCAACATTACGAGGTCCGTCGCCAAAAAACCCTCGTGTAGCTTAACAGTTTCGACGTTAATATTCACTCACTGATCGACTTCAGCCGGGATCGAATCTGCAACCTTGTGGTTACGAAGAGGGCACGCTACCTCTAAGCCACCGAGCAGACATAGTGATATACCACAGGATCGATTTTGTCCAGTTTGCTTTTTAGGAAAGTTGTTAATATACAGGTTTATTGCGAATAATTTTGTGAATGTGTGACAAGAAGGGAATGAAGAACTAAAGAAAAGACTCGATTCCAAGAGATAAACAAAATACTGAACTTTTCTCGAATATACAATCTCTTCTTAAAAACAATAGAAAGTCTTTCTAGTGTATAAATTGATTGAAAATGATTTAAATTTTTAATTACATGTCTGCAATAACCCCAGAATCCAAAATTCATATTGATTGATTGAATATTAACGTCGCACTGTTCAGTTACACGAGGGCTTTTGGCGACGGACCACGTAATTTTGAACCACGGTCAAGTGACGTGGACGACACCTGAGCTGGCACTCCCCTTTCCTAACTACCACACCACACCAACGGGAGGACGTTTCAGCTCTCGACAGATTTAACGTGAATCGCTGCCCTACACGGCGGGTCTTTAGTGGCACTGGGCTCGAACTCGTGACAAGGCAAGCCACGATCCGATACCACTCGGCTACCGCGGCCACATCCAAAATTCAGAAATATCCTGTTAGCCCATCCTAGGACAACATTTCCTTTTTTAAAATACAAGAAACTGGCTTAATATGCTCTTGGGTTTGACAAATAATATATATCTTTTTAACTTAACTCAGTGGCACGACATCCCATAAGAGACAAGGCCTACTGTGCCCATCTCAGTATACGCGACCTTGGGCCCTGAGGTGCATAGCAGATGTTCCGGTCAGGCTGACGCGAAAGCCCTCCAGTGTTAAGTTTCCAAGCAAACTTAGTACTCATTTTATCGACCCATTGAAGGGATGAAAGGCTGAGTCAACCTTGCCCAGCCCTGGGTTTGAACCTCGGACCTGTGGTGGGGAAGCGCGATGCACTAACCACTCAGCCACTGGGCTTCCAGTATATATTTTCACAATATATTATTTGGATTCATGGCCCTTGTAATTGATAAGAACCAAAAATATAATTACATCTACACACATCCAATGTAAATGTATCATAGATTTTCAGTATAATTACATGAAAAATACTTTCCCTTTTTTAAGAACAGTTCAGAGAAATTTTAATCCAGGATATGATACAAGAACTTATATATTTAAAACGGTTGGATATTTTGATCAATATATTATGACTTTCTTTTATTCGATTGAAGAACATAAATTGTACCATAAATGTATATCACATGACCAAACTTGGTTATTTGATAAAATTTAATTATGTTAAATTTATCTTTGGAAGGAAAAAAAAAATTTAATTGGTTTACTTGGTGTTTAATTAAAGCAGACTTATCAATATAACAACTAATAAAACAAAAAAATTTTTATAGTCAATTCCTACTTAGATCAACAAAGAAAAATTTTATTTTAGATACTTTTTAGTAATTAATTACAATATAAATATGTATATACATATGAAAGAATCACAATATTAAGTGACCAAATAGAAAGCGATTTTCCATTCTACATATGATGTAGGAGCATTATTTTTGTTTGTTACTATTTATTCATTCATAAATCACATTCTCAGAAATTATAGGCCATCGCAGGTAGGATTCGGAACCCACAACCTTTCGAGTAGAAGTTCAATGCACTACAGGGACACAACAAGCAATTTTCCTTTTTGTATATGGCGTTAGACTATTATTTTTGTCTGTTACTATTTATTCATTATTTAAATTTAATTAATGAATTAATATTTGAAAAAACTGTATTAGCATCAAGTGTCATCCACTACAAGTTTAAAAAAATGTATTAGAACTTGAGCAGATGAATAAAAAGCATCTTATTAATGATTGAAAATTTGAACAAGATATACATATATAAATAAATATATATATAGGGAGAGAGTGAACTAACAGCAGGAATTGAAAAACATTACATAAAATATGTTTAAAAAATACATCCCTAAATTCTCATAAGTGAAATTGTTTTTTTTTTCCCTAGCAAATTCCTATTATTCTTAGCAATGTAGTGCCGTGATATATTATTTAATTTCCTCATCATCATATCTGGCAAGACAACCCCTCCTGGGCAAGTGCCTTCCTTTGAAGATTCCTCTATAAGACTTTTTTTTTCTCCACGTTTTCTCGTTTAGAATACCAAAGTCTGATTCCACTGTCTCCCCATCTCAGTTTCTGAGAGAAACCCAGTGACTTTGAACTGCAGTACCTTTTTGACAACATTATCATCTGGCTTTCGAATTATACAAGCTATTCAAACCATTCTATTTATTTTTATGTATTTAATGGTGTCCAGTTGTTTATAAATTCTATATAATTCAAAATTGTATCTTCTTCTCCAGCTTTGTTTTTGTTTAAACCTACAAGTATACTTCAAAGTATTTTTTCTCTCAAAAGATGCCATTTGATTTTCTCCCAATTTTGTTATTGTCCATGTCTCAGATGCATAAGTCAAAACTAGTTTAATAAAAAGTTTACTAAATTAAAAATTTTGTGTTTCTTAAAAGAAATCTAGATTATAAAAACTCCTCAGTCCATAAAAAGCCTTATTTGTTAGGTATAATCGATTCTAGATCTTGAGATATTTAGTTATTAGAGATAATAATTGATTCCAAGTAGGTAAAACTATTAACTGTTTCAAATTCATATATTTCTAGATAAGAATTTGGGGTTCTGTCTTTTGAAAATAGCATATATTTAGTCCTTTTTTCATTTATAGCAAGACCCTTTTGACTTGCTGCAAACTTAAAGGCAAGAAATGATTCTTTCAGAGCAGGGAGGGTACGAGCAATCACATCAATATCATCAGCATAGGCTAAAAGATGTACTGATTTAGAAAAAAACTACTATTGATATTTGAGTCACAAATTACTTTTTCCAAGTGCAATATCAAAGAGCACACACAAGCAAGAGAAAGAATCTCCCTGTCAAACACCTCTATATAGGTATGTCAACATCTGACGTGATACAAAGAATTTTACCTTACACTTTGTATCTTGTAATGTAAGTCTGGCCAGTTTAATGAGTTTTGATGAAATACCAAAGTCATTCATTGGATTAAGTAAACTGCTTCTATTGACATCTATCAAAAGCAGATTTGAAGTCAATAAAAAGATAGTGTGTTTCAATGTTATAAATTCCATTGTTTACTCTATAATTTGCCATAAACAAAAACATTTGGTCTTTGGTAGATCTTCCAGCACAAAAGCCATTTTGGTAAATACCTATTTGTGAATCAACGTAAGGCAACAGTCTTAGAAATAAAATTCTTGAAAATATTATTTAATTAAATCACATTACATTTCTGAAAGATATCATTACCACTAAAGGATAATTAAGTCAGAAAAATCCAAAATAGAGAGATCAAGATAATAATTCAGTAAATTGGGTGCAAATTTTGCTCAAGATATTTTTTGGCAAACAAAAAATATGCACAGCTAAAAACTACTTGTAAAAAGTTCTTGCAAGATTTATTTAATTTCTTCTATAACACCATGCAGATATTGACAGGAAAATGTTGCAAGTTGATGATATTTTGTTTTGTATTGATAGCAATGTTTGGAAATTTAATCGCCTGCACCCAATTAACCAAAAAAGACACAAACAAATGCTTATTTTTAAATATAGTTTACAGCACAATTAGGTGAAGTGATAGAAGCATATGTATACTTCAAATATTAGACATAATAGTAGTTTAGTAAAAAAGGCATTGCTTCAATGAAGACAATTTAATTTCCCCTGAAAATATACTTTGATAAATTTTAGTTATGTGAAACTTATCTTTGGAAGGGGAAAGAAATAAAAGTGATTCTTGTGTGGTGTATTATTATTGAAAGTAAACTTATCAATAAAAATATTACATGAAAAATGTTTAAGAGATATGTCTCTAAATTTCTTATAACTGATTATAAAAATTATTACAAATTTTCAAAATGTCACTTTAATTGTGAATTTATGAGATAGTTTACTATATATATATCCAGTTTTTATTTTACATGCAAGTTTTTTTCCTAATTTTTTCTATATAATTTTTTTTTTTATTATTCCTCTCCTTGAGAGATTCATTATTGTTCTCTTTCCTTAATTTTATTTTAATATATTATCAGGTTTTTCTTCCACGTGTTGTATTAGGCTTAACTTTTCAACTTGTTTCCTCCCCATTATATCGAAAATTTCTGCTGTACGGGGAAGGTTGGATCCATAAAGCATTGATAACCCTAATTCGCTGGCTAATTCAGCGACAGCTTTAGAAATCATAATAGGTCTCCAGTTTAGTCCAAAGACTTTTTTGTACCTACATTTGTTGTGTCTGGTGAATTCCAATTTCTTCCTGCTTTAGCACTTCTTCACTTTTATCTTATTTTACTATATATATATAGGGATGATGTGTATAATGCATCTTAAAATTAACCTTTATAAGTATGTAAGTTATTTGAAAACTCAAAATAAATTCTGAGAGAATGAAAACTATTAGAATCAGGCCTAGTTTGATTAAACAATCCGCATCAATCAAACCATATATTGACCAAATTCTATAGAAAAACTCCATAAAAAAAGTTTATAAGATGCTTTGGAAATTTGAGCTAAAAAACAACATAACAAATTACTTTAATCCTGTATTTAATAATAATTATAAGAAATGCAAATGGTGAAAAAGTACATGGAAAGATGCTTCAAAATGCCCATTTGGCAAGACAAGATGAAATGGATTACAATTTTTCTTCATAATATCAAAATTCTAAAACAATAAAAAATTCTTTATAAATATGCAATTTTAAATCAAGGAGCTTTTATCAAAAATATTTTACATGCTACTAGCTAAATTATTCATCAATTAAAAAAAAAAGGTCAAGAAAAAAAATCTAGGTTGCAATAATTAAAAATGAATACAAAGATAAGTAGCTGGAAATTGATATGAGTGTACAAGCTACTTTGATTTCTTTCAATATATTTTCATTAAAATACTACAGATATAAATATTTCACAAATGACTCAAAATAATTGATGCTGATCCAAAGGTCAGAAAATATTTTTATTTCAAATTTATATAATGTTTTGCAAATTTATATAATCTAAACCATTAACAAATAAATATAGTCTTCAATGAAAGCAAAATAATGCTTAAGATTTTTACTGCCACAATTATGGAAAATTATACAACCAATTGATTTAAGAATGGAAGAGAGAGAATATTTTTGAGCTAAAAATCATTTCAAAACAATGTGCAATAAAACATAGAATTAAAAAAATCATTATGTACAGACATTAACTCACACACAAATGAATCACCCCAAATATCAAAGAGGAGTGAAAAAGTACTGGGAAATAATAGTACTTTAAAAAAAAATGATAAAAATGAAAACATGAGGTAATGTACATAAAAAAAAGGCAAGACGATATTTGAAGTTATATTAGAAATAATATCCAAATTATCTTAATTCCTTTGATTAAAAAAAAGATTTGTCAGCAAAAAGCCTTTGGTTTCAGTAAATTTTTGAACATTAAGTAAAAACTTTTTCCTCATAAATACGATTTTATAAATAAAAGCAAAAAATATTGGACAGTTTAATTCTCAATTTCTTAGCATGCTAAGGACAAACCATTCTTGTATCATTTAGTGTCAATTGTTGATGTACATAATAGCAGTCAAATGAAACTTAATAAATGAAAATAACATGAAATAATCATACAAGAATTCACGCTAAACATTTTATAAAATTTGATATAAACATATCTTAAGGAAAAATACTGTATACAATGACACTTACATCACACACAGTAGTACAATAAAGCAAGTTTATTATCACATAAAAGTTGAAAAATAATTTTAGAGAAAGACAATTTACAAACAGTTCACTCCATCTCTTGTGTATATGGAAATCGTATTGAATATGTAGTATCCTTCTGAGCACATCGCTGCACTGGGTGAGTTAGAAGTTTAGCCATGGAGTTGTGCAATTTAGTAGTATTACGTGTTATTTCATAAATGTAAGATTTATTATGCTCATCTAAATCACACAAGGCTTCAAAGATTTCCTAAAAGAAACAAAAAAAGGAAATTATTTTTTCAGTTATTATGAGTATTAATTGTGATCAGAGACGTTTTAAGGCAATGGGCCATTTGGGTCTGAGCCCTCGTCATGTTCTTAACAACCTCAATAAGAATATGGCCTGAAGAATTTTAATGATCCTAGGCATGTTCTCTGAAAAACTGAGAATTTTGAACAATATGACAACTGGAAACAGTGGCAAGACTGCATTATTATGTGATGAACATTCGTCCATATCTAGGCCTAGGTCTAGCACCTTCATTATTCATTTGGTCAAAAGGTGGCCGATCTGTGAGTAATTCACATTTATTTGTTACAGGATACCCTTTGTATGAGTATTTGATGACAATATGCTATATACTGTCATCTTCTAACGGTCACAAGTGGGCCTACTTCTGCAAAGGGGCCCAGGGCCTCGAGAAGTTTTAAGATGTCTCTGATTTCCAGCTATGTTGTCTTCTCCTTTTTCTGTGAAAAATTGACATCATGTGTTTTTGGACAATAACATAACTTGCTGTTCATTCTGTTGAACAGTGGGGATCTTTGCAGTTCAGAAAGTAAGGGAGTAAGCAGAAATTTTATACCCCCTAACCAGAAACAAGAGTTTAATCAATGGATCAATGAAAATGGTTTTGACGGATTTGCTGGATGTTTTGGAGGCAGTTAAGGCTGTCTTCAGTAAAAGTATGAGAGCTCTAACTAAACGCGAAGCACATTTTCAGACAGAAAAATGACCCAATTTCCATGGAAATTTGCAATGTTATAACTTGTACCTCTGTTAGCAATATAGTGTTTTTAAAAATTCTTTTTTGTTTTAATACATGAAGGCAAAGCCCATTTAACATTACAGTATAGGATAAAAAATGTGAAACACATTTTATACCAGAGAAAATGAATCACCTCGGTTAAAAATGGGAAGTATGATAAAAAATCTGCTCTCTAAAGGATAGTGAAGCCAGAATATCATATTAATTTTTCACTTCTTTTATATCTG
This sequence comes from Trichonephila inaurata madagascariensis, assembly GCA_019973955.1. NCBI lineage: Eukaryota > Metazoa > Arthropoda > Arachnida > Araneae > Nephilidae > Trichonephila > Trichonephila inaurata. The sequence goes on along the minus strand of BMAV01016688.1, from coordinate 203,268 downwards.
AAAAAATGTTCCAAATTCGGGTTTTATTCTTTAACATTAATCGCAAACAGCCTTAAGAGGGAAAAGTGTTTATTGGTTAATTTTTGAACCATGCCCATCCATTTTTTACAGGATTATTCCTTTCAGTTGAAATACTGACCATACATACAGTAAAGATTAGTTAAAAGTCAGCAATTCAACAACTTCAGAACCTTTGTAAAATGTGAAGAGACCTTTGCAATACATTTGTAATGTTTGCTTCCCTAATGTTTCAAAGTAAAATTTTAAAAAATTGGTTTACGAAATTTATGTTATTTAATTACTGATACAGCATTATTTTCAATTCTGAATGTATTTCATAAGGAAATAAAAACTTTCCAAATGAAATTTTTAAAACCATTCCAGTTATAGAAAATTCTTGTAATTAGAGATAATATCTTTATTAGAGAAAACACAAAATACATTAACATAAACAATACTGCAGGATTAAAATAAGAATAGATACCATAAATGAATTTATGACTTTAGCTTGAAAAAGATAAGGTGAACTAATAAATGAAAGATAAGAGCATGTTGTCTTCTATAAAATGGCATTTCTTTTAAAAAAAGAAATTAGGACTGTAGCTTGAAAAATAATTTAAATGAATATAACCACAGAAATCTTTTTTCCCCCATAAAATAAATAAAAATTTTTTTAGTTATCCTATATAAAATGAAAATTACAGCAAAAATAATAAAAACACAGAGGACAGCTTTCAATATAACTATTAATATCAAATTTTTTTTAACGTCAATTCCTACTTCATTAAAAAAATGTACTGGCACCATCATTTGCAACTACAACAGAAATAATACAGAATAAATTTAAAATTAGAAAATAAAATTTAATTAATGTAATAATATTTGAAAAACCAGTATTAATATTAAGTGTCATCCACTTACATGTTAAAATTTTTTTATTTGAACTTGAATGGATGAATAGAAAGTGTTTTATAAATGATTGAAAATTTGAGCAAGATATATGTATAAATGTAGAGGGTGAACTAATGGTAGGAATTGAAAAAGTAAAGTCCGTACAGTCATAATGCAAAATGTCTTAGAGAGGGAATATTGTTAATTTAATTGAAAATAAAATCAGAAAACAGATATCACTAAAATCTCTGATTTTACTTAACATAACAACAGAGAAAATCCTCCTTGAATAAATATTTTTCATCTAATTCAGAGGTAATAAGCAGGGGTTAATGATATCTGTGACTGGTTTGATTTTCTTTTTTCTTTTTAACATTGCAGCAAAGCTAAACAAATTATGCATATCTTTTAAGCACTGTGTGTGGACAAAGCAAATTTATATTAATTTAAAAAACAAAAAAATTCTTATTTAATTAAAACCTGTAATTGATAAGCAATGAAACTAGCAATCTGACTCTTACCATATATCAGCAGGTAATCCAAAATAATTCTTTGAAACTAAGCAAGGAGTATATAGGAAAGAAAACAAAAGTGAGGTATGATAGTATGGGAAATAACTGAGGATACACAAGGCTCAAAACGAAATATAAATATATTCGAATTTTGCTTAGTTCCGCACCATTAAGTCTATATAATAAACAAAAACAAAAAAAACCCATTTTGTTAAACAGAATAGTTGTAGTATTTTCTTTTGTTTTTTTATCCTACGCTCATGTTTGGCATCTCTGCCATTAGTTAACGAGCAGACCAATAAAATGACAAAGTAAAAAATAGAGTTGTTTATACAAAACTTTAAAACAATAGGGCAGGGTCTGAATTGGTCACCATCCATTTCACCCTGGTGGCACAGAAGGCAACATGCAGAATCCTTTACTCCAATGCGATGTAAATGCCTCTGCAAATAGTCATGTCCAGTAAGTAAACGAAAAAACCCAACTCCAACAGATCGAGGCAGGAAACTGGGGATTCTACCACTTTTGCTAAGCAAGCTGTTCCACCTTTTACCTGCAGCTGCATCATCATATTGGGAGGCTCTATTAATTTGCAGTTTACTGTAAATGAGTTTTTTGATGTTACACATAGGCAAAGGAGAGTCAGGTTGGGACATGAGAGATTCTGCTTTAGCAAGCCTATCTGCTTTCTCATTTCCAGAAATGTTACAATGGCTGGAAATCCACTGGAGGGCAATTGTTTCTCTAGACTTCTCAAATTCAATTAACTTCATTCTACAGGAAATGAATTAGTGCGTTTTCATTATACTTTAAATTTATTAGAGACAAAATGGCAGCCAACTTATTACTTAAATCAATTCAGCTGATTTGTATCGAAAAGAATAAGCTGAACTATTGAATTACCTCCCTTCTCATTTATATGATGAATATAATATAATATAAAAATCAAAGATACTTTTGAGATACTAACTATTTCGAAACAAGAAATCATTCATATATAGCATTTATAATAAGAGAGTATAAAAATTATATGTGTTTAAATATTAAAAAGCACCAAATTCATACCCGACATTTATTTTCATTTGTAGGAGGTTCATGAATATATACTATATCCAGAATCAAGAAAGGGTAGTTGATAAGAAAATCTCGAGCCTGAAATATAGTTACAATTATATAATCACAACATTTCTTTCAAAGATTTTAAATATACATAAAATAAAAATAAACAACTTTTCATCTTTCACACATATTAAAAAGTAATACTCTCAACACAATTTCAAAAATTTCTATTATTACAGAGATGCACTGGCTTACACATACAATTTTCATGGGAAGGGGAAAACTACAACATTTGAAAAGAAATGTAGACAAAAGTGCAGATCTTTATGCCGAAAATTAAAAATCTGCTAGTCTAGGGGAGGGGTTTGAACCCTCAAATCCCACAGTTATGCATGCCACTATAATGATATACAAATTATAAAAAATTTGAAAATAAATTTTCAGAATAATAATAAGAGTTAATACATACTTTAAAGAGTTACCCCCTATAACTTAAGTTAAAAAATTATATGAAACTAAGCAATTTAGTAAAATGCTAAAATGTAAAAAAAAAATTCAAAAACTTTTTACAAGACGATTCAAAGAAAAATCAAACAAATTAAGACAAAACTGCAAATTTACAATTAAAATGTAACATTTTAAAAACGTATTTGTAAAAATATAACATAAAAGTGTATTTTCATAAAAACTTTAGAAATTACATTTTCAAATTATTATAATTCTCCGAAAAAGCAAACAATTTGAAGAATGAACATTTAACGAAATTTAAAATTTAAGATGCATATTTTAACATATGCAGCTAAACCTGGATAATTTCTTGAATAGAGAGAGGTAATTTTTAAAAAAGTTAAAAATGATCCAAATTTTAACACACAAGCTTTATTTCACAAAAAGCTTACATTACAATACATGTATTTATATTCTGAAATTAAATCAAATATTTTTCTAACAAGGGAAGGTCAGTGCACATGAGACAATAGAGGGTAGGCAGTGACCCCAAACAAGATCATTCAAGATAGCCTTACATGAATCACAGGAATCCCAAAATGGGAAGTGAATCTCAAAAATAAATAAATAGAAAACACACACACACCTCTCACTTCCTTAGAATAACCATAAAATAATAATACTGAACAGCTGGCAAGTCTCAAGAACTATTTTTATTGTTGTGAATCAAGAGGAATAAATTCCACATACAAACAAATTTGATTTGTATAAGAGTACAATAAAGGCACAGAAGAATATTATATAGAATTTTAGTGAAGATCTTTTTCTAAAGAATTTTCATCACAAGGCAGAGAGAGATAATAGATAATAAGATACTACTGGAAATGAAATACTTCCTATAGTAAATTTCTTCAACAATGCAGAGAGAGATAAAGAATGAAAAATTACTCTGCTTATTTAGTCAGTAAGTTTCCCTGCTAAAACAAATCAAATGACAATTTTTAACTTGATATTTAACAGTGCTTTATTAGTTTAAATTATGGAAACAAACTACATTAATTACAATTTTTACAATTTGTTAACAACCAAAAGGAAATTACGAATCAAAATTCAGAAAGACAAACATGATATAGAAATCAACACTAAACAAAAAACTTGGCAAACAATATTATGTTATTTGGACTACAGTAGAAGAAAAAAAATCTTAAAACAATAATAATAATAATATATATATATATATATATCGTCGGCCTAATTATCAGACTGCATAACTCCACCGGTCTAACTGATTTGATATAGGAGTGCAACGCGCCAAGCACTTTGGCGATTAAGAATCAGCTAAGCAGCGGTGAAGCTTTTGTTTTGTCTACGCCATGCTTCAGTGCGTGCTCCACTTTTAATTTATTCCTTTGATCAGTATAATCACTATTTTTCGAAGGGAGAGGTGGTGACAAGATTTTAACATAAAATAAATACAGCAGAAAGTAATATTAATGTATTACACTTCCAGATATAAATTATTTACACTATTTTAAGCATTCATTACAAAATTTGTAACAATGTATTACTTTTGCTAAGCAGAGATCAGTTTAGGAAGGTGTTTTCAAAAATCAACTCACAAGAGATTTACGAGGAGTTATAAATTAAAAAAAAATCCTTTTTATCAGCTATTAGATCTACAGACTTAAAATTTAATATATTTTGCTGTTGTAGTTTAATTTGCAATTCACGATTGTAATATTATCGCCTATTTTGGCGAACATAAACAAATTGGCGCCTAGCCCTGCTGTATCAAATTAGCATCCCAGATGGAGTAACACAGTCTGATAATTAGACCGATGATATATATAATTATTATAAAATTAAATCAAAATAGATTACCTCTTCATTTGAAAATTGAATCATACAACTAGATCGGCCATATACAAGGATAACTCTAAATAGACATGGCAGTAAGGAAATTTTACGAGGAATTCGCATTTCATACTTATCAGTTCTGGGCAAGAAAAAATCATTTATCAATAATTAAATGAAGAAAAACAGAAGTAAAAGTCAAAGTTACAAAAATGAGGTAAGAATTTACTTATCATCTAAATATAAATATACAATGATAAAACACAGCCAAAAAGCATTATGGAATTAATCAAAGAGAGATGCTTATATAATTTTTTGTATTAAAACAAAATTTGTGTTTTGAAATAGGTAATAATACTTTAAAAATGATAAACAGTTAAATAGAGTAAATTTCCAATCAATACAAACAGAAATAAAACGTTCAATACTAATTTTTTTAATTGTAACAATAAATATAGCATACCATGTACATAAACATGTGTTTCCTACACTCCTCCCTTAACTGCTTCCTACCTCAACTGAAACTTTTGAACCCTGTACTGGGACAAATTCTGTAAACAGAAAGCGCAACGGACAGACACAAGGTCTTGTCCGCATCAATCCGCAGCACCTTCAAAGGTGTAATTTTCATTTACCCGCATCACTACTCTTAAGAGTAAATTTTAACTGTAAATATTTATTTTCTGTAATGTAAAAACATATGTACTATCTCCATCTCTGGCTGTCATTCGAATTCAACCAACTGCACCAACATGTATAAGATACAATTAGCTTATAGTAAAAAATAAATAGTTTATGCAATTATGTTAATATTCATTTAGCTAATAACTAATTACTGGTAATGAGGTGATTATGTCATTTCTATTTTACTATGCTATATATATTTCTTATGTTACTTATATATATTAATGCTATTCATTTATTTTATATGCATTCATTATTACACACATTGTGGTTATTTACTATATAATAAGCTTTATGGTAAACATAATATGATTTCCATTAATCACTAAAAGAGGATGATTCTTTTTAAATTCATAAAACAACTTTTATAAAAATAATAATTTTATTTTAAAATAATTGTTTAAATGTTCATTAGGCACATAAATACACAATTAAATTTACAAAATATTATTTGATCCTTCCTTTGATATTATTTTAAGAATCAACACAAGTACTTTTCATTTATTTATATATTTACATACCTGCCAACTTTTGAAAATGAAGTGTAATATAACACTTGAACATTTAAAGCAACCATTTTAAATAACACATAAATATTAAAAACAACACGATATACATATATTTTATAAATAATGAAAAAAAATTTCAATTAATACAGATATTTTGATAAGAAGATTACTTGTAGCTGCTACTTTTGTATCAACTTATGATTTAAAAAAAACTCATACTCTAAAGTAGCTATAAGCGTATTAAAGCCATGTGCACAATACACGTATAAATGTCAATAAAGTAATCGTTTTTAAAACTAGATAATGTACTTTCTTTTTTCACAAATATATCATTTTATAAAATTAACTTTACAAGTGCATTTAATAAATATTTATTACTTTTCCCAGTTAAGAATGATTAAAAAAATATTTAAATGCAACAAAAAGATGAGCAAAAACCTTAAAGGACCTCTCTCTCCAATGAAATTAAATTTTCAGACTAATAATTATGAGGTTACTTATACAGATACTTAAAGATGATAATTTACAAAACATTTCATTATTGTTTATATAGATAAAGTGCCAGGTAATTATGCTATAATTTGTAAAATTTTATACTAATATGCTTAATGAACATTTTCTGAACAATAAATCTTTTTATAAACCTGATCTTTGTAACAGAGAAATCAATAATCATATTATAGCTATGTATAAAACATTATGTATTCATATTTTGTAAGTTAAATTCCCACATATTTTTTAATACCCCAGTTCCATAAAAATCTTATCTTTCATACAGTTGCTAATGGATTTAAAATCAATATCACTTCATGTAAGTTTTTACAAACTAAAATTTTATAAAACTTCATCAACTATCTAAATATTAAAGCTATAACTAAAAATAGAAAAGGTCTTATATAAATTTTTAAAAAAAGAAAAAAAAGAGATATTTGTTTTTACAAATTTGGAGATTTATTTAATTCCATAGATATTAATAATGCAATTAAAAATCTTTTCGAAAATTACAGTAATGAGCTTAATTTTGTAAATTTCTACAAATTAAAAAAATTCTCATTGAATTAGTTTTAAAAGAAAACTATAATAATTTTAATGACAATTAAATTAAAGGTTTACCTCTAGGTGGACCTGTTAGCAATAGTTCAGCTAATTTACATTTATTTTACTCTGAAAATAGTTACATTTTATTAATAATGATTTTTTTAACAATAGTTTTAGATATATTGATGATCTAACTGCTTTAGGTAAAAATAGTGAATTTACTCCTAATATTAATTTTATATCCAAAATATTTGAACTTCATCAAAACTAAATATAATCCACTCAAAACAGATTCCTTTGATTTAACTTTATGATAAACATAACAAAATAAATAGTAATATTTTTGATGAAAGAGATGCCTTTAATTTTACTATTATTAAGGTACCTTTTTAGCACTAAATATTTCAATATCTGTTTATGGAAATATTATTCTAAATTTTCTACATTGTTACAATGTGATACAGAAAATGTTATATTTAATTTAAAAATGTTTATTAATTATTGTTCAGATCATGTGTGACAGTCTTTTCATAATATTATATATATATAAAATATAATTTTCTTTATAATTACATTTCCAATAAGTTCAAAATTTATGGCACTAAACACTTTTCTTTTTGTTTTGGATAGTCTCATCTTTCTTTTTTCTTTTCATATTTTTTCCTTACATTTGTTATTTTTGACTTACTATAATGTTTTATTTTAGCCTTTAAAAATTTTTTTTTTCTTTCTGAAAACGCTCATGAAATTGCCCCACAGATAAAATTTTAAATATACTTTAATTTCTCTTTGACTCGTTTAGAGTTTTCTGTTGCCATTTTCTTTCAGATTTTTTTTAAAATTAATTTTTAGTTTTCAGGCACCTTTAGATATAATTTTCGTTTGATTTTAATAATTAATAAGTTTTTTCTTACATGCATTCTCTACTCTTACAGTTCTATCAGACATGAAATTAAAATCATGACATGTGCTTGTGCTGCTAATTTGGCTTCTTTAAAATTTTTTTTTTTTACTTATTTAATTTTTTGGGATAAGTATGTAGATTAAATGGCATTGGTAACTTAGTTTTCGTGCTTCTTAGTTTTATACTTTCAATTTCATTTCTGTTATCTTTAGTATTGATAGAATCTTATTCTCTTATTCTAAGCAATTCTTAAAACTTCTCAATGCATATGGAATTTGTTTGTAGCACAATCATACAAGGTAGAATAAAAATTAAGGATACCATAAACTTAGTTTTTTAAAAATCTTTATTTAAATGCTGTACTATTTCATTAGCTTTGTAGGTAACAAGATCATTCACGATTTTAATTTACATTAATTAGTTTTTTTTTCAACTGCAGATGTCTTAAAAAATATACAAAATAGATCTTTAACAAATTTAAGTGCATTTGTCTCAGTCTACATATGTATTACAAAGTTTTTTTTATAGAATAAAATGTGTTTTATTGTGCAAAATTTAAAAGCTTTGTAGAGTCTGTTTTCTTTAGAAACTTTTTTTGTAGATACAATAAAATATATATATATATATATACATACAATTATCTCATCAACTTTAAAAGGCAAACAAAACAACACCCTTTTATAATGATAAATTTATTAAATGATTCAAGCACAAACAATAATTTTCTCCACCCTTTAAATAGGTAACAACTCCATTTTCCCCTTTAAATAGTTAACTTCAATTTTCTCTCTTGAATTATTGCAGCATTATTTGCAATAAATAAAACTGTGTTAAAAAAAAAAGGATCCGCCCCATTTTTAAAAAATTAATCAATAATAGATTGGTTAATATTTTTTTCAGTGATATTTCCAATCAAATTTGTATTTGCAAAAAGCCACTTTGCATTAAACATTTTGTAGTTCAAAGTGTCCACAATGGGATATAATTTAATGTTTGTACCATTACTGCTGCAAAAGGACTTTGTTTTAGGCATTTAATCATATACTCTTTCTGATTAGAAGCTAGCTCACAGTAGATGTTTTAATCCTTACACATCCATCCTGCTTGGAAATGCCAGACTTTGGAAACTTTTTTTGAGAAAGAGGATCGTCATGATTGGCCTTCAGTCAAATTAATCATTATGTTTTACAACAAAAGATGAACAGCACTTCCTACATCTGATTGGACATTGTCCATGAAACAACAATGCAATCTTGAGCAATTACAACTTGATTTATCATTTGCAATAGGCCTTTGTGTGTTCACAGGGCAAGCAATATCATAATGATCACTGCAATATATGCAAATATCAGTACAACATACATCTCAAATTGTATATTCCTCGCTCCTTATAATGCTATAATATACTCTGATTTCTTTTTCAAATATGTGCTTAATACAAGATATAAGTTGAAATCCATAAAATTGCTACGAAGAAAGAAAAAAAAACCGATTGACTAGAAATGAAACAGTGCCTAATAATCAGTTAGAAATCAATAGTTAACAAAATGCAATATGTAGGAAAAAGGACGATTCTTTTAAAAAGACCAACTAGATACATATACAATGTTTTCCACATTTGGGACTACTTATTTTTTGGGTACTGTGAGCAAAATACAAGTTGTACGAGAGAATATCTTTGGAGGATGATAGAAATTTTGTGAATATGCAAAAATGCGTAAAAATCAGCTATCTAGGTATAAAGTAATAAAAGGCTAAAAGTGCACAAAGCTTAAAAGTTGGCAGGCATGCATTTACATAAAATTCTTGGTAAGTTATTAAAAAACTATACTCACATTAGAGTAACAATAGATGCCAAATCTAATCAGGATATTAAAGAAAATGACACAAAATATATGAACAAGATGGATAATGAAATAAAATAGAAAAATTTTGCATTTAAAGAAAAACCTAACTATTTAATACTTACATATTTATAATGCCCTGTTTGTCCTTTTCTTTCTATTTGTAGCTAAACATGAGAAATTTTCACTGAACACTAAACGAAGAACAGTAGCAATTTTTTTCTCTGAAATTATTTCAACTTCCTCTTAATATCTTAAACACAATACTTTTCTTAAGTCATATGATCCAAAACTGAAGAGTATGGTTGGGCTCATTAATCTAAACAAATACTATTGTGTGGGAAAATGGTGGTTAATATTCAATAAAAAAATATATTCAATTTTCAAACATTAGCATGAGATAAAAACAAACTGCCAACTCAATTAACCAAGGATAGTGGGGTGGGATGTGTGTTCATAATTATAAAAGCATATTTTTTAGCTCAACTGATACAAGTCGCTGAAGGTGTGCAACAAACAAGAATTTTATTCGAATTTGATATTTTTGTCCTACACATTTTATTATGTAAATTACCTTTTTATGACATGCTAATACTTTTTATACATATACAGTGGTACCTCGACATACGAGTGCCCCAACATACGAGTTTTTCGAGATCGAGCCGGCGAGCAAGTGATTTTTGCTTTTAGTTACGGCGAAATTGAGATACGAGGTCGTTCGGTAGTAACACGCGAGTCGCGCCATCACGATCAGCAGCGTGCTTCGCTGTGATAAGTTGTGTAGTTGTGTTCGGCGTTTGTGTTAGCGTTTACATTTACAGTTGTAGTTCATTTATTTTATAACCATGGATCGGAAGAAAGTTTGTAAAAGTCAAGTGCTAAGAAAAAGATGATGAGTATTGAATTAAAGCGTGAAATTATAGAAAAACATGAGCAAGGTGTTGAGTTGTTGACTTGTCGAGGCAGTATGGCCGTAGTACGTCCCATGATATGTTCTGTGCTTAAGCGGAAGGAGTGATAAAGAGTGTACGCCGCTAAGAGCCTTACGATAATTTCAAGCTGCGAACCTCCCTTCATGAAAATATGGAGAAACTGCTGATGGTGTGGGTGACATAAAAGCAGCTCCAAGGAGATACCTTGGCGCGAGACCATCATTTCGCGAAGGCAAGAAGCGTCTCACGGAGATTTGCTGAAGCAAACCCTGCAGACTTCCATCGACGCGAGGCATCGGAAGAGTCATTTAAAGCCAGCGGGCTGGTTTGAGAATTTAAAAGAGAGCGGTATTCACTCCGTTGTCAGACATGGTGAGGCAGCAAGTTCGTGCATCTGACCTTTTAATGACACCTTGCCTAACTCATTTCGAACATTCTGAGAGGGAGGAAGAAACAAACCTCCTTGGACATGTTTTTTCTAAGCGGCCTACAGGTGAAAGCGAGAAAAATGTAGCGAAAAGGCAAAGACCAGTGAGGATATCTAATTTATTTCTTTACATTCTCTTTTTGTTTTTGTGCAATAAATATTTGATATTTATAAATACGTTTTATTATTCAAAATCACGTAACAAAATAACTGGGGTGACATTTTGGAGGTTGGAGCGGATTAACGGTAGTTCAATTGTTTTGTATGGGGAAATTTGCTCGAGATCGAGTAATTCAAGATCAGGCAAGGTTGCGGAGCAATTAAACTTCGTATGTAAGAGGCCACTGTATTGTGTAACATCAAAATAAGCAAAACAAAGCATTAGTTTTTGTAACCTCCATTATATATATACACACTATTTCCTTCATACAAGAAAAAGAAATATTATGCTATCCAAAAGTTCTACTTTCTCTTTTCATACATTATTTTTCACCATAATTTTAACATAGAATTTTTAAAAAACCACTTTAATTATTTAAAATGATACTTGAAGAAAAGGATACCGCAACTAGTGCAAGCTTGAGTTTCATTTAAATCTTGTAAAGAATCAATCAGCTCCTTTGGATCATTTGTAAATTCCCTAACCTACAAAATATTAAAAAAATAAAATTATATAACTTTATTACTGAAACAGCAGGAAGTATATTTAAATCAAAATAAATTCAATCTGATTGAAAAAAGTCAAGCAAATATAAAAACTTAATACTAATTTAAAATTCAAAAATTTTCCTTTCTAATAATTGATTAAAAAAATGATAATACAGTTTTAAATAATAAATTGAAATTAAATGCGAAAAGAATAATTTTTGCCAGACATTATAACAGAAAATATGTAAAATATAATAGTTTTCAAATACTTTAAAAAGGACATCACTATATTAATTTTAATTCAAAACATTTAAAGCATACACTACTGTTAAATAAACTGTTTCTGTAAGATCTTATTCTTTGGATACAAAATATTTTTTTGGATGAGGGAGAGGGGAACCCCTTTAATAAGAATAGTAATTATAATGTTGGTTGATGCATTTCTCATAGATGCGACTTTTGAAGTTTTAAACAAAAATTAAAGCCACTTTTTAGACAATAAAAATTTTTTTATATATAATTTAAAAGGAACTTAAAATTTTTTTAATACAAATTTTAAAAAATTTTTTCCTGGCAAAATTGACAAATGTTGAATTAAAAATTCAACACTTTTTTTTCTTTTGATAACTGAAAGGGGGAATATAAAAGAAAAAACAAAGATATTAGCACCCTAATTTTTGGGGTCTTTTGGTTAAGAAAAAAAAATTTAAATTACGAAAAGAAATAAACACAAAAAAAATGTAAAATACCAATCATTTTTTTTTAATTTTCCAAAAAAAAGGGAAAAGGGGTTTAACATTTTTTGAACATAATAACATTAAGAATGATTTTTTAAATTAACAAAAAAAAAATTTTTTTTTGTTTCATCCCCCCTTTGGAACATATGATCGAGCCAAATTCATCGGGCAATGGGGAAGTATGCTATCGGGGCCAAAGGGGGCACCGCCAGGGCAGTTGAAGCCAGGGTTGGGGATATGAAATTTTTGATAGATATGGGACCATTATCTCCACCCCCTTTTTGGATGGAACGGGGGGGAAATTTTCTCCGTTCCCCGATTGTGATTCAGCCCAAAGACATTTGGTTTTTATTTAACGGCTCGTTGTACCTGAGGGATTTGGCGAAACGGGTCCGCCTTTTGGGCTGGAGTCCCATTTCAACCACTAGGCCCCAAGGCCATTTAAAAAAAGGGAATGGTAAATTTATGAAAAATTTTTTAATTTTTAAAAATTTTCAAAATTTTTTTTTTGCCTCCAGCGATTTTGCCCAAAATTTTATAAAAATACCCTTTTTTTAAGAAAAAAATTAAAAATTTGGAAAAAATTTAAAATGCTACTCCTCCTACAAAAGTTGATTTACATTTATGAAATTTGATTTACATGTACATCAAACTATGTATAACAAAAGTTGGTATGGGTTTTGCGATAAAATGATTGGTATTCGTACAATACTTCTTTTACTAATGCTTAGTTAAAATTCCTTAAAAAATGAATAAATTCTGAATTCAAATATTTTTAAAAAAAATAAGTATTGCTTTGATTCAAAAATGCCCACCAACTTTTGTTACATGTATTATTAGCAATAGGTAAAAAAAAAATTTCAAAACATTAGGCACAATAGAAAAAAAGCCTCAGCATTTTAAATGAAGACAAACTAGTTATTTTATCTTTCTGAGATAAGTAAGTTTAAAGTTTTGATTTGCCATAGGGATGTGAATAAAAACGAACGTAAAAGCTATCATAATTCTGCGTTTTTAAAGTTTAGAGCTTTCAAATTTTGTAAGGTTATAGAAGAGTATATAAAGAATAATTTAGGCTATAAAAATTATATTTGATTTTTTGACCGATTTATGTCATTTGAATTGTACTGTGTCCCCTTAATTATATTTTGAATTATTTATATACTAAACAGCTGTTTCCTCATACTTAATCTTTAATGAATTCCGAATAAATGCATGCTTCATAATTACTGATGTTTCAAATACACTTTAGAAATCTAATTACATTAACATATCACCAAACACAACTTGATAAAATACTCAGGATTAAAAATAACAATACCCAAGATTAAAAATATATTTTAATCATCAAGATAAAGTTGAGAAATAAAACCACACTTTCTTTTTCATACATTTTAAAATTTAATAGATATAAAATTTACATTTCTTTTGACTTTCGTTTCAAACAATATTTTATATCCAAATTATTCACTTGAACAAGATAGCTATAATCCTATTAATTAAACATGATGCAAATATTGTTCAACTGCAAAATTTCTCTAAGATAAATGAACAAATAAAAGTTGATTTTATGAACATCGATTGAAAATACGTTATTTGTTTGAACATTATATAGTCTCAAAATATTAATTTTATGGTTGATAATAATAATCTAATCTCTCAGAATTCTTTTTAAAGTCAGTAGCACCATATCATGGTTTCAGATAATAAAACTTTAGATTATGATACACACACAAGTACTCTTGCTTGTTAGAGTATTTGAAAATTTAACAAGTAATATAAAAAATTTTTTAAAGTCAATTCCTACTTTGTTAGAAAAACATACTGGTGCCATCTGCTACAGCCAGTTGTAACTTTGACAGAAATAACATAGTATAAATTTAAAACTAAAAAATAAAATTTAATTAATGAATTAATATTTGAAAAATAACATCAAGTGTCATCCACTACAAGTTTAAAAAAATGTATTTGAACTTAAATGGATGAATAGAAAGTATTTTATTTACGATTGAAAATTTGAACAAGATACATATATAAATAAATATATATATAAGGAAAAAGTGAACTAATAGTAGGAATCGAAAAATAGTTTCTTAGCCAAATTAGAAAATAATGACAATATTACAAATGAAGTATCTATAATAACAAAATTTACCCAGGTAGCATTTTCATAAAGAACCATCAAGGAAAACTCATGCTTTCTATTGATAAAATGCTTATTTTCCACAAATAATTCAATGGTTCTTTTAACCATACTAAGAGGTGTATGCTGTGATCTATAGTAAAAGGAAAAGAATAATTAATGTCATTAATTTTCAAATACAAAAATGAGCATAGATATACTTTATGCTATTTATTTCTTCTTTACTTTATAATCTTTTCTTTATAGCAAAAACTGAACATTTCTTTTTAAACAATAAATTAAAATAAAAATACTCCACAACGAAGCTGTACACAGAGGAACTTACAAAACTGAACATTAAGAAAAGGTAATTGGACTAAACTGTTAATGATAAAAATTCATCTAAAGATGAAACTTTTTTTTTCAATAACATTAGGCATGTAATATTCAATCTCAACCAATAAAAAAGTAAACAGCCTCTTCAAAAGCTTCTATCATTACAATGGCTATATAAATTTATCTTTCATTCAATCAACAATCAAAGATGCCAAAGAGACATCCCCTCTTCCAGCCAAACTAATAAATATAGCATTTCATGGAGTTATTTTTTTTCCAAATAATTAAATAGAAATGAGTAAAAATCAAAATTAGAGAAATTTTTATTTTTCTGAAACCCAAAAGTATTCTTAATATATATAATTAAGACATCTATATTAATGGTAGCAAATTCGACTCAGAACCAGCAGCTGCATCTTTATACAGGCAATTTAAAATCGTATTAAACTAAAATTTTGCAATACAATGATTGTTCAACATCAGAATAAACAAAAGTCGGGGGGCCCAAAAGCCCATAAGGGGGAAAAGGGCCCCTGTGCCCATCTCCGGTTTTTTTGTCCTTTGGGGATTGGGGGGTGCATGAGCAGATGTTCTGGTCAGGGGGTCAGTATGACGCGAAACCACCAGTGTTTAGTTCTCAAGCATGCTTGGTACTCATTTATCAACCCACTGAAGGGATAAAAAGACGAGTACCCAGGCCGGGGTTTAATCCCCATACCCATGGATGGAAGAGCGACACGATACCACTTAGCCGCTGGACTTCCAACATCAGAATAAAAGACCATAATTATCTGTGAGGCTTTAATATCTGCTACAGCTTTGAGAAAGGTAATATCTAGATTGTGAAATACAACAATAGAAACTCCACTCATCACTATAAAAATCTTGGCCTAGTGTAATGAACAAAAAAATATCTTAGATTTAGTTCCCAATTCTATATTCACATACATAAAATCTTCCAGTGAGCCTTCACAAAATAAAATACAAGATAATACATTGATGAATATGATACTAGGGTAAAAACATAGCTCATTCTTTAGTAAAGAAGAGCTGCAAACTAATTACTCCAGTACATAACAGATTTACTTCAATGATCCACAATTTCAGTATAAATTATTATAATAATAATATACAAGAGACGTTCTGAAAGTAAGTTTTGTCCTTTTTTTTTAAAGATAAGATAGTACACCAGGTATAAAATAAACTATTATCATCAGAAACTACATCCTTTGCTGGTTAAATGACGAAAGTAGCAACTGGAGTAAAAGGAATGATACATGGGCTGAGCGTTGAAGAAGAGAGAGTAGCAATGGACTGGTGTGTCTGAGGTTATTTGAGTATAAATTACAATGGCAAGCAGTTATGTACTGTTAAGGTGGAAACCAACGGAAGTGCATGCAGTTATCCGTTATGAATGGACATGTGAAAGTCGTGTGTCTTTCATCCATGGACACCTACGGACCATGTATTGAGAAGAGGCCATTTTTTGTAAGTGGTTTTTGTTTACTGGTGTTGCATGTTTAATGAAGGGAGGCAAAATGCCAAGGATGAATGTCGAAATGGGCGTATCTCCACATCCACAAATGAAAATCATACTGCTACAGTACTGGACATGTGTGGTATACCTTAATGATGTGGAAGCATCCACCAGTGAAGAAAAAACGCTAGTAAAAAAGTTTTGAGATAGAGAAGGCTGTGTAACAATTCTTTGCATCACAGGGCACAGAGTTTTACCAGAGAGATTTCTTCAGATTGCATGCTATGACAAATTTTTCAATATCAGTGGCAATTATGTCAAAAAGTAGTGCAAGGTGTATAGTTCATGATGCCATGATGTAATTTTTTGTGGTAACAAAGATTCCATGCGAAAAAAAAATGAAAAAATGTACTTTTGGAACGTTTCTTGTAGTTTACTCCATTTGATCAAGGATACACGGAAAGGAAATACATGTTACTATATTCAGTACAGCAATATGTTTGTGATTTAAAATTTTAGATAGTCACAAACTATTTTGGATAGACTCAGAAACAAGCATTGTAACTTCAATAAGAGGAATTAAGAAAATTCCCTATAGTATGTACGTATTGGATAGGCATTTAACAAAATCATTTCCCAGAATGTCAATATTCATGTCTTAAAACAGGGCCTGATTGACTTAATTTACATTACCTGTAAAAGCAATTGCTAGCAATACAATTAAATTGATGGTTTTTAATAATTCCTTTTTAGGAATAAAAAAAATTTGGTTTATTAAATTATAATATCTTAAGATAAAATCAATTGTTTAACTTTTATCCAAAACTATGTTATATGTGATGGTAATCAAAAATTCAAAATAATAAAAAAAAACCCAAATACAGTTTAAATTTGTCCAACATGCCAATTTAAGTTTTAAAATATGAAAATCTTACCCATCCCCAAGTTTGAAAGGTGTTTGCTCCATGTCTGATGACATATCCAAACAAAATATCTAAAATTAAAACAAATTAATTTACAAAATATAAAATTTTTTGTTATACTTCAAAGAAAACTGATTAGAAAAAAATTGATAAATGTATAAATTTGACAAAAAACACACAAAAAAACATTTTACAAATAATTTTATTTATCTCCTTTGTTTTTGAAAATATAACTTAATTATCATGATTTGTAAGATTTAAAAAAAAGGACCATTTTTCTTCATTATGCAAAAGTAACAAATATATCTCTGTAATTAATTTCATTAACAAAATATTTTGATTAGGGATCAGTTGTTCACATTCCTCGAATTATTGGCCTTTTTTCACATTTTATAAGAAAAGCCTTACAATGTAATAATATATTTTCCTTATTTTTTCAGGATCAATTTTTTGTTGAACAAAACTACTTACCGTAAAATACGGCATATAACGCACACTTTTAACTCAAAAAATAAGACCAAAATTTATGGGGTAATAGGCCAGGTATGAAAATGAAAGCTTTTAAAAATAAAATAAGATAAGAATTGAAAAAAATTAAATTTTTACGTAGATCAAAATACTGCTTATTTAAAAGAGACGTTCTTCATGAACTTAAGGGTGGTAGTTCTAGAAATATACTAATTTTTTCTAAGGATTGAAATAATACCTCAAATAACTGACTTCAAAAAATAAGAGCATTGCACACATATATTTCAGGGTTCTTGGGGAAAAAAAAAAGGGGGTTTGGCGTTATAAACAAATATTTTCAAAAAAGTTAAAATTGCAGCTTGAAAGTATAGGTGTGAGCTATACGCCTGAATTTTACAGTATTTATTTGAAAACATACTTTTTCAATCATAAAATAAATTATAAGTATTTAGATTTTTATATAATCACAGAATCTTTTCTTTAATACAGAGTGTCCCCAAATTAATTGGGCAAAAAGAATTATTTATGAGAGATGTTGTCGCAAGATAGAGAAATATTAAGGGGCGTAGCTACCACCGTATCAATGATACAGGGCCCCAAACTTTGGGGGCCCCCAAAAGTGTAAAAAAAAAATATAAAAAATGTTAAGGGGTCCCTAGATAGGGCCCCCTAAGGAATTTTGTTACAGGGCCCACTCAGGACTAGCTATCCCAGTGGAAATTCTCCAAGTTTACCATAATGACAAATGTTCGATGTGGCTTCCTACAATTACTCTGCAAATATTTTATAAATAAAATAGTTCTCGCCACAGATTTGTCAGTGTATTTCCATAAAACAAATTAATTGTAGAGCAGATTCTTGATTTTAGATCAGGAATAGATACAGGAAACAGTGGTGATCGTGGTGGACATTGAATAACACCTCCATGACCAATCTGAACTGGGACCTAAGTGTTGAGATACTAAGTAACGTCATTGTGGTAGTGAAAAAGGTGTACTATCCTGTTGAAAAATGCAACATCCTGGCAATTTTTTCTTTGGATTCAAAAACAGCATTTCACTTTTTCAGCACTATTATACGTCTCCATTATGCACTTTGCTGTTGGCAATTTTAGCTTTTTGTTGAAATTTTCTTTTAAAAAGTATATATTTGTCAACAATAATAATACACAAAGGTAAACAAAATGTGTTTGCTTTAAAAATACATATATGTATTTTTAATTTTATAAAACTTTTTGAAGATTTTAATACTTAAACATTGTTATCCAATTATCAAATTTGAAATTTTATCTAAATCTTACAAGAAGAAATAGTCTAATGTTAGTTTTGAATTCAATGGAGTACATGTGATAGCATTTATTTGACCATTGTGAATTTAGTCGATTGCACCTTTTCCTAATTATTCAACTATAAATCCTAGCACTAGGTGTCCTGCAATTTCCACAGGCAATGTAGAAGCAGCAAAATTTGTGCAACTGACGATTTCTGTGAGGATGCATTTTCCCTCGGCTATTTAGCAATGCAACCCACACTTTTCCCATTTGTGTTTATATTTTGACTTTTCAAATTTCATTCTGATCCGGGTTAACAGATGGCGTTAGTTGTTTACAGTTCTGTGGAATATACAAACATGTTTTGCAGCATTTTATGCACTCTTTTCAAAGCTCATAAAATTTCAGGCAGGAAACATTTTGCGAGTGATATAACCTACATTCTTGATAATATTTCTGATACTGACAGCAGTTTTGACTCTGATTTCAAGTACATTGAAGATAATTGTAGTGAAATTGATGAAATTTCTCAAATTCCTCTGGAATAGTGATGAATCTGAAGGATCCTTTTCTATTCAAAATCTTTGAGAGTGGTGCAAAATTAATATACAAAATATTCCCCCAGCTCCTGCTTCACTTCTTTTATGAAATAGCAAAACAAAAAGTGTTTTTTGGATGAGTACAGTTCATGATATACATTCCTATTTGAGGAAATGCAAGTCAAACGGAACTGTAATAAAACCAGTTGCTGTTTGTGATTATAACTTAGCCACCCATCTGGTATAGTGGTTAGTGATGCTGACTATGATACCATAGGGCCTGGGTTCGAATCCCGGAGAAGGCATGGATGTTTGTAAATGTATAATGCCTTTGTGGGGGCATTATACATTGCATGGGGGTACTCTAAATAGCTGTCGAGCCGCAAGTCCTCTCATGAGGTTGGTGGAAGGGGAAGAGAGGTGGGAGGCCCTGCTCCTCCCCAGGGTGTTCTCCCTTAAAATTGGGGTGG
The DNA here is from genome assembly GCA_019973955.1 of Trichonephila inaurata madagascariensis. Classification (NCBI taxonomy): domain Eukaryota; kingdom Metazoa; phylum Arthropoda; class Arachnida; order Araneae; family Nephilidae; genus Trichonephila; species Trichonephila inaurata. The sequence continues at coordinate 183,177 of BMAV01016688.1, read as the reverse complement.
AACCAAGCAAAATCGTACTGTCACCTGCATGGTGCTCAAAGTTAAGGCCAACGACAGGAGTAAAAATCTAGCCCTTAGCCACGACGAACTGTCGATCAGGTGGCATAAGTAACAACAACACAATAACTCGATAGGTGGGGTCAATTCTTGTGACTAAGATATATCATACTATCCCATTCTCAGAAAACAACAAAAATATTACTTAATTTTCTGACAATTCATGGACTATGGAATGTTTATATCCTTTATAAAAAGAGTAACACACTGCAAAATATATTACTTCTAGAATTCCATTAACAAATTATTTAGCTAAGCATTCAGAAATTTTCAGATGGAAATTCCAGTGTTTACCCAGGCAGATGTAGTTCAACTCTCCATCCCATGAGACTAACTGTTCAAAATTTTGCTAGCCATATACCTTTCAATCCTATCAAGAAAGAACCTCAGAGACAGTGTGTTGTTCGTTGCTAAAAAAGAACTGAAGCTGGCAAAACAATTCGTAAAGAAATGTGAATTTGGTGTAAGTGTTTTGCATATTCTCCAATAGTATATACATTTTACCCTAGTATTTCATTCTATAAATAATAATTTAATCAAGATTAATTTCAAAATTGTGCTTTTATATGATTATTTTTCAATTTAAATTTTCTGACAACCCTTTTTTATGATCTAATTCTATATAGGAAAAAAAAAACCCTTTTGCAAATTTTTTTTGTATATTTGAACTTTAAAATATATGTAGATTTACAATATGTAATAAAAAAAATGTTTAATTTTTTAACCAATTTTGATGTAAAAAATTAAGTAGCAAGAGAGTAAAATTTTTTTATGTAAGTCACAGTTTAATATATAGAATATAGGATACTTAGGTATTATAGCAACTTATTGGCGACATTATATGAAACCGAATAAAGAAATAACCAAAGTTGAATTTTTAAAATTTAGTTAGTTATTTTAATATATTAAAATAAAAAGCATTATGCAATGGAATCTAATAAATGATTCACAAATAGCATCATCAACAATTATTTCAACTTCAGGCTTTTGATATTACAATAGCAGCTGCATTTATTGCAAAACTTCCAACATGATCAATAACACTTAATCAATAAGAGTTCTTAAGAATATAGTTCATTTTACACACATAAATAATGCTTTTATTGAAACACACATAATACAAACTTTGCATCATGCTAATACTAATTTTAGTGACTGCAACAGCCTAGTGGTCATGGTCAAGGACTTGTGACCGGCGTATCAAAAGTTTGCGTCCAGAGCCACTGAAGACTCGCCATGTAGGAAGCTGATGCATATTTGAAGTTCAAAAGTTTCCCCATTGACATGATGCGGAAATTTGGAGAGTGGGGTGCCAGCTCAGATGTCAACCTTGTCACTTGACCCTGGTTCAAAATTACGAGATTTGTTGCATGTAGTGCTTGTGTTGTTTTAAGTGTGACATTGATAAACACTCACTCATTCATACTAATCACATGTCCTATGTATCACACTTTTCAACTTCTGGTTGGCAGCATACGCTTCATCAGCAACATATTTAATATTTCACAAAACGTATAAATTGTTTAAAAATATTCTACAGGTTTATATGGACCTCAGAAAAGAAAATATCCTAGAAAAACGTTGAATTTATAATAATTTTTCATATATGCTATAGATTTAATATGATTTTTTAGCAACATAATCTCAATATTCAAAATAATATACTTCAATAAATACATTTAATATTTTAAAATTTCTAACCTGATTTATTTTTAGTACTTCATTTTAAAAAAATATTTCAATTTGTGAAGTACTTAACATAAGTACTGATTACACTAGTATGGGGTAGGGGATAATTAAATTAAAGCATCAGAAGTACAACAATGACATTTGAATCACTAGTACTTACAGACTATTTATTCTAAGCCCTTCCAACCTTTTCTCTATGTAAAATAAACCTAAATTTATCAAAGTCAATAGCATGGTTAAATATTCATCAGTATATTTTTAATATAAACTATTTTTAAGATGAATAAAAACCACATCAATTAGACAACAGGCATTTCTCCCCAATGATTTAATAGGATATAGTAATTTTCCTTTATTGGAAGAAATAAAAAGTAAACGATGAACTTACAATTTTTTCGGTGTAATTGATTTTTGGCACAGTTAATTGCATACGTTTGAATTGTCCATTCAAACCTTTAGAAGGCGATCCAGGTTCTATATTGACGTTCACACTCACATTTATTGTTTCAATGTGAGCTTCATTTATATCGTCGCTACAGCTACTGTCCATACTTTCAGGAGGTTCGTGTGGAATTGAATTCCTAAGCTCGATTTTATCACTTTTAGTCTTTCCACTTTCATCTTCGGGAATAGACGCAGTGTTCTTTTGAACAACTGTCTCTGGATTATTTTCTGTATTATCTTTCTTAGAAGGTGCTCTTACTTGGATATGGCTTTCAACATAGGTACTTAATTTTACTGCTATACCATCTTCATTCGCAGACATATTCCAATATCAGATCACAATCGATAATTGTCAGCGTAATTTCCGACGATTTTTACTCAAACACTACTGACACAAATACGAGAGTACAAAATACACACAAAAATTTGAGATATGATGATTTGCATTGTATACACATTTGTTTTGGTCCGTTCTAAAAAAGAAAAACATTTATTTATATTTATTTATACTAGACTTCATAAAATTTTAATCTTCACTTCATTTCAATGCTACACATCAAGAAATCCGTTACCTATTTTAGCAGCTTACTTACTACTGTTTCATTCATAAAGTGAGCATCATTTATTTATTTTTTCAGCTGTAACTTTTTAGATTATTGAGATTACGCAAAGCAATCTTTAGTATTATTTTATATTCTAAGATCAGAAATGCCGAAATAAATTTTAAAAACATAAAAAATAAAGCACTTTTAAATATATTTTTAAATTTTAATTTACTTTATTATAGTAAAAACACCTTAACTGTTGTTGAAAAAAAAGTCATTTTTTTTTAAAAATTCATATCATTTTTTTTATATTAATCAAATTTTTATTCATAGTTCTTTAAAATATAAAATTAGATGATGCATTATTTTTTCGAAAAACATTCCTCACATTTGATTTTTATAAACATTTTTATTTATTTATAGTCATGTTTTTTTTATATTTCTGAATACTTATAATTATTACTGTTATTTCATAAAATTGTCAAAAGGTGTCGTGCTGCGTAACCCGTTACGCGCACAGGTTGTAGTTAATTTCTAACCAATGTCAATGAAATAAAAACAAAAAGTAGCACACACAGTCCCGTTAACTTCTGCAGGTCAAGGTGCGTTGAAATTCAGGAAGTGAGTTGCGGTGTTTATTATATTGTATTATGTGTAAAAACCCGCTGGCGAAACTTGACCTGATGTGATCTAACCTGGCACCATATGAAATAAGAGTATCGAACTGTATGTGTAAGTTTCGGTGTTTACTCTTTATTCCTTTTACGTCATAAGAGAATAACCTTAGCTAATCACTTAAGAAATCGAAACTGTTTTAAATAAATTTTTCCATGTAATAATAAATACAACAAAATATTTCTCTGTTGTAAATACATTTTGCTTAACTTAAGTTGAGCTAACAGTTTAACTATCATCTGTCAAAAATTTGTTTTTAGAATTCAGTATTTGTTTGTCTTTGGAAATAAGCTCTTTTCTACATTTGTGTGACTATTATCTTAGAAATACAGTTTCCAATAAATTGGCAGCTGATGCTTTATAATAAAGGTTATTTATGCTGAATAAATAAAATACAAAGAATTATTTCAAGTTCTTTTTGATTATCTAACATAAGCTTAATAAGAATAGTATTTTGTTCATGTGTATATAGAATTCAAAGTGTATTTTATATTTTTGACTGAGAAAGTAATGTAAGAATTGCAATCTTGATTATCTTGTAAACAAGTATTTTTAAAATTTTTCATTTTAAGATGTTATTTTCAAGTATGATATATTAATAGGGATTTCTTAAAGAGAATTTCTTTATGTGCATATTTTTAAACTGTCTGAAAAATATTGATAACAAAGGATATTTTTAAAACAGAGCAATGGAATATGAATGAATTCATTGGTAGTTATGTTTTCTTTAAGATTTTAAGTTTTTTTTCTCTGCTCAAAATTATAGAATGAAATTTAAAATAAAAGATAATAAAATCAATATTTATTTTGGATTTCTTAAAATATCATTTGTTTAATGTAAGAAAAAAATTATTCAGCCTTGCAAGTATGTAAAATATTTTTGCTATATGATATAGGGAAAAATATTTGCCATATTTAAATTTGCCTAGTTAATATTATGTGTTAGCTTTTAAAGTTTTCGTGACAACACACAATATACACATAAAAAAAAAATTTGATTAATGTTAGTTCTAAAACTTTTTTTACTTTGGAGGTATAAGTAATTTAATATTGCTTAAAATTTTTCATTCCTTTCAATTTAAAATATCCCATTAGGCATCAGTTGTGTCATTTTTGGCGACTTTTATCACCTGCACTGGCCAAATGGGAAAAGTTCCGAAATTTCTTGTTGGAAAGAAATATTTTCAATAATGTAATTTTTGAAAACTGAATATTCAGAGTAAAAACATAAATTTCAGTATTGAATACTATAAGAATAAAAATGTTTATTTTTAAATATTGTTTAATAAACTATCATGAAAATAAATGTATTTAGTTAAAATTAATTTTGTAATTTAAATTTTTAAAAATCTGTTAAATTTGGTTTATTTAAGTTTGAAATGTAACTCTCTCTCATAATTAATATATGCTTCTGAATTTATTCAATGTTTCCTTGTTTTAGAATCTTGTCAGTTTACCAATACATATTAGTGTCTTCTGGTTTTAGAAATGACATTGAAGTAGATTAAGTTCTTTTTTATTTTGGAGATAGTAAATGGTTGTTAAAGGGCCCATTAATTCATGTCCTTTTAAAAATGTGAATGCAGTTTTAGATTAAAAGTTTATTATAAACTATTCTTAATGAGTAACATATGTTTGATAATCAGTTATATTCTTAATAAGTAACATGTGTGTAATCATATAATTATAAATTTTGTAGGTTTTGTGATGTGATCTCCATTTAAAAAGTTCAGCAACAAGATGCCAAATCAAATTCATCCAGTTCAACAGTTGTTGATTGCAATGGATGTACTTCCATTGGAAGGACAACGCTTTAGTAACAATAATAACCCGAATAGCGTATGGCTGCTTCGAGACCGACTTTTCCAAGTTCTGTTTGAACGAGTCACACTTGCTTATGCTGCAACTTTTCCTGAAAAAGTACGGAAGTACATTGAAAGGACAATATTGATTTTAGTGAGTATCTCTTAATTTTATAAATCATTTTATTTTAGTGTTATTGTTATTTTAAAAATATTGCTTTTAAAAAGTTACAGTAACTGTTGTCATAGCTTTGTATTTAAATAAATTTAAGTGTGTTTTTCTTTTGAGGTGGTAGTTGTCATCAATCATAAATATTCGGTTGAATCAGGGCTTCAAACCGGAACTGAATCTCAAACCAGAAAAAACTTATCTTGGTTGGAAAGAAAATTGGAATTGAACAGAAAAAAATTGGTTTATTTCGGCTTGATATAGTTTCAGTTATTTTGTTAATATAACCAACTTAGCAGTATTTTCTAATTTAACATCAACCATATAATTATCATCATTGCATGACATTGCTTCTTGATTTCCTGTTTCAGTGTTCACTAGTACTTTTCTGTTCAGTTTTGCATGAAACTACTTGTAGAAGGCATATTTAATTCAGTTGAATGAACTAGAAGTATAGACGATTTTTCAAGAAAAATATCAGCCTGAGTTATATTTTTTGATCTCAGCATGCAATCTTCCATGTATATTTGTATAGACTGTTTAGATAGATAAACCAGTATTGTGCGTGAACCTAGTTGTCAAATGTGATTTTGATAGATAACATTACCAATGCTCACTGTTCTCTGCTCACATCGTACATGGTGGTTAATTGTATCGAATTTGCATAATGCACTTATAAAAAAAAACCAGAATAAAATCTTCCAAATTCTGGTAGAATTGCACTTTTTTTATGATAGAATTATTTTTTTTGGTGCAAATAAGAATATTCATAAAATTATTCATTCAGAACTGAACCAAAACCGTTATTTTTGGAGGAAAACTGGAACTGAAGCAATATGTTTTTTTTTAGTTGAATCTGAATGGGCAAAAATTATGGTTTGAAGCCCTGGGAGGAATTTTAGTTGGCATATAAATGACAATGATGTATTCAAGTTTCATCTTTGCAGTAAAATATAATGGTGCAAGAATATTTGAGAAAAGTGATTTCTTATAATGCAAATATTTATTGTTTCATTTTCACAATATAATATAAAATACATTTTTAGCTTTTAGTAAAAATTCACTGTAATTAGATTAAAATTATGTTTGATCTGATAAATGGCAAATTACATTATACGGCAATTCTTGAGGAAATATTGAAGTTCTTGTTATGCTGTTCTGGTTGTTTTTCTCACAATTTATAACATAATTTTAATAGTATTTTTTTGATTAAAAAAATTATGGTATGATAATGTAAAAGGCATGGGAAAAAGTAAATATTCATTATTTTTGTATTTTTTTTGTAGAATCTTATTTATTTGAAAATTGGCATCTAAGAGAACACCACATTGGTAGTGTAAAAGAAAACTGAGTGTTTATTATAGGGAAATGGGCATGACATTTTTATATCATCAAAATCTAAATTTATTCTGAGTTGATTTTTGATGTTTTATCTTCTGAATTAATCTTGGATCACATTGTTATGGTAGATATGTAATTTTCCAATTTCATTGTTAGAAACTGTCATGGGACAAGATTATTTTCTAAAATTTTGTACACACATATCTTTTAAATTACTAATATTTTTCTTTTCATTAAGGTCAAGTATGAGGAAAAAAAGGAGAAAATGTAGAAGAAAATTCTTTATATTGGTGTAGTTTGGGTTTCCTGTACCATTAATTTTCTTTCCTTGAGCAAACAATGTCTGATTTTTATGCAAATCAGCTTTATCAAAAACTGATTTTTGTAAAGAGATCAATTTAATCCATGTTTTGTTTAGTAAAAATTCAAAAAATAAGAATTTTTTTGGGGAAAATTTTGTTTGAAAATGAAGTTTATCAAATCGATAGAGACACAATTAACTGATTGATAAGTGATAAAAAATTTAAAATTTTGTTTATTTTCAAATAAACAATATTGTAAAAATTCTGCCATCAGTTTTGAATCTACAGTTTATTGAAGAAACTTCAATCACAATTATTATAATGTATTTTATTTTTTAAAAAGTAAAATTTAATGTTTTTTATTTTATCCATATAACAAAGTATATAATTAAAACTCATCTAATTTTGTATGTGTTAATACATCAATTGCATTATGAATATTTTTGGATAATTATTTTTTATTAAAAATATTTGATATAACATTTTTATTTCATGATTTTTATTGTTTGGTTAATGATGCAACCAAAATGTTTTCAAGCATGTCAAATAAACTACATAAACACATTAATACTTGAATATTTTTTTAAAAAATTTCTTTATACTTATTTAAAATTGTTTTTTCCTTGTGAAAAAATTGATTTATATTTCATAATCTGGCAGTTCCTTGATGATATATAATTTCAGTTTGAGGAATAATCCATGTAGAAAGACTTAATCATTAAGAATTTGAAATAGTATCATCAGATGTAATAAAACATATGCTCACTACATGAAATTTCTGTCTTGGTTTTCTTTTATGCTCACTCAAAGTTTTCAAAAACAATATTTTGAATACATGCATCATCGCTGAAATTTTGGCTGTATTTGTATTGCATGCCTGTTTTTATGCATTTTGGCAAGTGTCATTTAATAGAAAAGTACATGTTGATTTAATTTGTACTCATTAACTGGCCATAAAGAAATATGCGATTTGAATTGTAGGGAATGAGGAAAATTGTTATACTTCAATTTTTATCATTCCACAATCTGATATTATTAAAACTGTATATTTGTATGTATTAATTTATGTATCTTTGTTTTTATAGAGAATTTTGTAAATCACTTTTAGTACTTGCATATTAGCTTTGCTGTGACAAAGTTGGTGTCACATGATTCGCGCTTTTAAATCAAAATAACAAAGATTCTAACATGCTTTATATGAAAACAAACAAACAAAAAAAAAAATTTCGGATTTTGAGGGGAAAAAATGGTGGGGTTTTTGTGTGGAAAAATTTTTGGGCCCGCCGCGGACGCCTTTAAAATGCAAGTCCCCTCTTTTTATAGACTGGTTATATTCTTTATATATGAGTGTGTACCTTCTGAATCGGGAATCAAATGAATATTATTCATTTATATGGTTTTTTATTTACTTACCCAAACCTAAAAATTAAAATTTCCCCCTTAATATTATTTTATTCTACTTTAAAATTCAGAATGATCAGATTTATTCATTACTCTAATTTTTTTTTGTAATAAATACTAGTGGACAAAGAAATAATAGTCAGTAATCCAATACCTATGTAAAAAAAGGATAATTTTGTATGTTTGAAGATTTGAGTCTTGTCATAATTTATGTGATGCACTTAACTGATATTAATTTATCTTCATCACTAATAATTTAAAAACTACATAAAATGCAATTTACTATATTTATGCTCGCATCCATTGTTTGTTTAGAGATTTGACATGTATGTAACATATAATTTGACATCTTTATAAATGGTCATATTTTTCCCATAGGCTGTGATAAGTCTTTCTATCCTTATATATACTCATCTGACTTTTGTGAGAACTCCAGTAACATGTCTGGAGAAAGAGGCTCGTTCCTGGTCCAGAGAAGGAGTTTTGCGCATAGAAATCTCCCTAGATGAGTCTACATCCAAACCTTTCAACATCTCTAAATTCTACAACCATTCGTTAGCAGGTCATTTCTCAACAATACAAAAGGAGCGCAAGAGATTTATGGAACAGTTAAAGCTCAAAAAGGCTGGACAGAGGTTTGTGTTGAAACCACCAATTGAAGAAAAAAAAGGATCTAAAGTGTCGGATCCAGTTTTCATCAACAGAACATGGCATTTCAAAGACAGTGTTTCAGATCCAGATTGCTTTTCTCCCATAACGACTACTTTGTCAGATACAGAAATGATTGGCCACCAAGGTATATTTTAAAAAAGTATTTTCACATTTAAGCAGTTTCTGCATATTTTTTTTCCTCTAACAATATAAAAAGTTAAGCTCAAAATTTTATATTTGTTCTAAAAAAATTGTAAAATATATTTTTTATTGTAAATTACAGATTTGATTTTCACTCAAGTATGGCATCATGAGAAGTACATACTGGAATACTCCCTGGAATATGGATTTTTAAGACTCTCGCCTAGTGCTAGGCAGAATACATCGGTTAGAGTGCATACAATTGTTTTGAGTAGGTGGCTTTTTTTTTAAAAAAAATATATTTAGTCTATGTTAATTATTTGTTATGTTATTATTTTCAAAATTCAGTTTTGTGTGTTTATTAAAAATTTTTTGGATGTTTCGGGATAAGACACATCAAAAAAACATACATCAGGATTTTTAAAGCATGTTTTTTGGGATTTTTCCCCTTTAAATTGTCCCTTTAATGAAATATGGGTGCTTGCATTCTGTTGCAACCATATTGGAAAAATGTCCTAACCATCAAATAAAATTGCACAAACTCTAAAAATGGAATGCTTTGATGGGAATATGGAGTGTTAAAAAAATATGTGAAAAATAAGTAATTGTAAATAATCAATAGGAGAATTTTTTACCTGTATAATTCACAATGATTATAAATAATCAATAAAAGAAAAAAATAATGAATTTTTATATGATTTATTTATTTTTTTATTTCTTTTTTTTTGAGTTTTTGGAGTTGGTTTTTTTTTTTGTTTCAAATTCCCTTTTTGGGGGAAAGAATATTTGACAGTGCATGTTTTATAAAGTTTCCTGTTAAAAAAACCCTCTAAGGGTTAAAAAATTTTAAGTTTTTCTAGCCCAGGTCCTCAAAGTCTTGAAAAATCCCTGGGTTGGGGGCCCTTTACATCAGTTTCTTCTATCTTGGTTGTTAACTTCTGTACCTGTAGATATATATTTTTAAAAAATTATATTGTCTAAAAGTTAAATTATAACGCTTTACTTTTGTAAATGAATCTTCATACTATAGTCATTATTTTCTTGCATACAATTATAACACATCCCTTTAAATTTACCTTAGTGTGTGAGTTTTTATTAAACAATTTTATGGAATGGTAAGGTTTTCTCAGAGTTATTTTTCTTATCAAAATATCTTTATTGGGAAAATTTTCTTTGTATTATTTTAAAAATATTTGTGTATTAAGTGTTTAGTAAAAATTTTTTTAATGTGTTATTTTAAAAAAAATGCTTAAAATGTTTACATGTTATTGTATGCTTTGTCATTTTCAAAATTTTGTGGCATGTTATTGATTTTGTTTCTATCTTTATTTACTAAGCTTTAAATAATTTTAATTTTTAATATCAAAGCTAGATATTTTGAGACATTAATCTTATGATATTAATAGTAATAATAATAATAATAATAAAAAAAAAATAAAAAAAAAATGTATTCTTACAATGTTACTGAGCACATATGACTATAAAATAATAAATTTATATATTTTAATGAAATATTTATTCATGATAAAAATAATTTTACTTTTCAATACATTATTTACTTGTTTGAGAATCTGAAATGCTCATCTTTTAAAATATATTGTATATTCTCTTCCATTTTGTTTGTTCTGTTTTTAACATAAAATTTCCCCAAATTTTCAATTTAAAAATATTTCTGTAATTTTAAAAAATTTTTCCCCTTTCATAAACAATGTAGTTTTTTGGGAAAGAACTTTCTAGGGTTAAATTTTGGATTTTAAAATATTGGGGTCAACATATAGTGGTGACAATAAGTAATACTGGTATTAAAATCAATGAATACTCAAAAATCAATAATTTTAAGACTTTTACAAACAAAAATATACATAAGTGTGTTAAAGCTTAAAATTTTCAGTGAAATTCTAAAATGTTATATAAATTATTTTAACTTGCTTAATTTAAACAAATCTAACTTGTACTACAACAAACTAATAATGATGTGATGATTGTATACTAAGGCTGTTATCTGTGGCAATGAAGAAAAATGAATAATTTTTTGTTTTTTACGTAAGGGATACTTCTCAATTCATTTTTATGATTTAGATTACGTTTGTAAGTTGTAGGAGAAATAATCTATATTTTCAGTAATTTATTGCTATATTTTGCTTTACAATTTGTAAGAGCAGATATGATAAATCTTATCCAAGTTTCATGAAAGATTTTGAAGTATTCATATTCAAAGGCTACTCATTATTTATAGATGGCCAGAGAATGATTAAATTATCATTTTAATTCTCAAACAATAAAATCAAAAGTTTTAGCCCTGATTTTTTCTTAATGTGTATATTTTCTCTTGTTCATTAATAATTTTAGAATAGCTTAAAGACATAAATTTTAGGGTATAAAGTATACAGTGCTTTAAATTATGATTTTTTAGTCTACATTTGAGCACTGTAAATCTTAAATTTGATACTAATTTTTGCTTTCCATTTCTTTTAATCCCCAAGTTAAAAATGTCATTTTAAAAATGGAATTTGAGTATTTAAAAAAAAATTTATTTGGATGTTATAAATAAATAAATGAGAATAAATTTAAAAAGAATATTTATAAAACACATGTTCTGGATCGGAACAAAAATGTCCACATTTTAATATCAGATATTTGCTTTGATCAGTTTTAAATTAACCAAATGGTTTTTATTTTATATTTTGTGTCTGTAAGTCAGGTTTATTTTTTGGAGAAAAAAGTAAGCTATACAAAATTTGAAATATTTAATTAAATAATTATATAATTATAAAAAATAATTTTTAAAGAAAAAATTTTTTTAATAAGTGATGTTTAAATTCTAATTTATTAAATTTTCTTCAGAACTATACAATAAAATGATGTTTAAATAAAATACATGGAATGAAGAGATATGGCAAAACTTTTTGTGGAAGTTGCAATGATCTTATAAATTTTAGCCTTTATGAAGCAAAGTATTAATGATTAATTTCATGCTTTGTTTTTTATAATTAAAATATGGAGCTGTTTGTAAGAGTGCAGCAAATATCAATGCTTAAAAATAGATTGATAGCTGTTTTCCTTAGTACTAATTTGCATATTTAACTTTAAAAAGATTGAAATGTTGTCATATGCATGGTATTTTTAGTATTAATACTTTTGGTTTGGTGTTTATTTCATTTAAAAAAGGAAATGTATTCATTTATATATACTTTTTTATTGTAGATCCATTCACAGATAAATGTTTTGGAAATCAGTTCAGTCGAAGTCTTTTGAAGTATGTATTAGGCTATGGAGACTTGTTAATGGGTAGTTTGAGGTACTTGGTTGATAAAGATGAAAGTAAAGGTAATTGTAATTTTTGTTTTAAAAAATTTAAATAAATTTTTTTTTATACATAGAATATCTTTTTAGATTATCACAAATATTCAAACTATTTATAGGTATCTTAAATTTACTTTCACATAAAATGTATTTATTTTAAAAATCAAAGAATTTTACCAATTACATTTACAGTTGAACCTTACTTATCTTATTAACATATATTTTATACAAAAATCATAAATGAGAAAACAGAATTGCTGACCAAAATAAGGCTTGTTTTTTCCTAATTCAATTAATTTAAGCAAACAATATTATATAAAAAAAAAGTTTTCACTTTAAATTTCTGTAATTTACTGTCCCTTATTATTCAAATCATATTATTTGTTCACTCTCTCCCTATATATATATATATATTTATATATTCAAATTTTCAATCATTAATAAAATACTTTTCATTTATTCATTCATTCATTAAAGTTCAAATGCATTTTTTTAAACTTGTAGTGGATGTCACTTGATGTTAATACAGTTTTTCAAATATTGATTCATTAACTAAATTTTATTTTTTTAAATTTATATTATGACGAAGTTAGATTTTTCTGCAACAGATTTCGTCAGTAGGTTTTCCTAATTAATGAAGTAGGAATTGGCTTAAAAAAGTTTATATTACTTGTTTTTGCAATTATTTTTATCTACTATTTTATGAAATTTAGTTTAACGTAGTAAATATGAACTCTTGCATATCTATGTAGAAGGAAACAATTATAAAATTTAGGCAATATTTCTGGTCTTTCTTTCTGTTTCTTATGAAATAATTTGGTATTTAATTAGGCATTTAATTTTGTAGGATACGTTAGAAATGTTGTCACTGGAGATCAGTATAGATTTATTGACAAAAATACAACTTGGACAGCATACTTGTCAGCAGGATTTTTCATGGTGGTATTTGTAAGTATTGAGATAAAATTAATATTTTGTCATTATTGAATACATTATTTTTTGAACCATTAAAAATGGTGAGAATTTTGAGTAATATTGTGAAATTTAATATTTTGAATTATTATGCAATTGTCACAACCCTTTTGTTTTTATCTGTATCCTTTAAAACTAGTCCTGTGTTTTATCTAATCAACTTTATGTAAAAACAATCAAAAATCCTCTTTATTATTATTTTATGTGGCATCAATATTTTACTTTTCTAAAAAGAAAGCTCATGCACAAAACTCAATGACTCTCTGACAGCTTTGTCGAACTTTGCAGCAAGGCTAAAACTTCATTTTAACCTTTCTAAGTCAATAGCCACCTTTTTCACTACAAACAAACATCTTTAAAATTATCAGCCCAAACTGAGGCTAAAAATCAGGATCTTACCTTTAAAAAGCATCCTTAATATTTGGGGTTTATTTTAGACCCTGAATTTACAAGTTACAAACATATTAAATATCTAGTGTTGAAAAGTAGGAAATGCCTCAACATCTTAAAATACATCGCTGGTAAGAATTGTGTAGCTGATATGGCTATGCTTAGACTTTCTTATTTGACGTTCATTCGCCCGATTCTTAAATGCGGATTTCCAATTTATTGTTGTTCCTCTAACTCTGCTCTGAAGAAATTAGAAAAAGTCCAACGGAGTGCTACCCACATCATCACTGGTCTGAAGAACAGTTACCCTTCAAACATTGTTCTTTTCGAGGCAGACTCACAACCTTTCCCACTTTGTAGACAAGCTGGATTAGTCTAATACTTTAACAAACTTTCTAGATTCAGCCAACAAAACCAAACTTCTATGTACCTGAACAACTGGGTAAACAGGCAAAGACTAAAGAAAAACAGCCCCTTTATAGCCAAATTGAGTCCCAGAACATTCTTACTGGAGAAGTAGAGCCCTCTTTTCTACAATGTAGCTTGAATCCTTCAGAGGGACTCTCCGGAGTCAATTATCGCTTCAACTTATGCTTACCCGTCGTTTTGAAAAATTTTGTCTCTACCCATCTTAGACTTGCAGCACTGGAAATCATTAACAGCATCCCCAATGACGCAATCAATATTTATACTGATGGTAGTAGAATATCTAACCAAACCAGTAGCGGTATCTTTATCATTACGCCCCAGGAAAAATTCTCTCTGAAAAAAACTCAATCCAGATTTCTGCTCAGTTTTCAGAAGTGAACTAATAGCCATTGACATGGGACTGGAGGCTATTCTATCTAAGATCTTTGGATTCTCTTCAATAGCCGTAGTTCACTTCAACACCTTCATAAATGGTTTATTGTTGGCAACAAAATCAGTGCCTCTATTTTACACAAACTGAAACATATATCACTGCACCATGATATCCATTTTCAGTGGATCCCATCTCGCTTCAAACTTTATGGCAATGAAATGGCGGACAAACCAGCAAAGGAGGGCTGGAATGTTCCAATTCTCTCCTCATCCACCCTTACCTATTTGGAATTATACTTGTTAAAAAAAATAAAATATTTGGTGGAGTGGAGGGTGCCTCCCACTCACCATTGGTATGTGGGTAATAGATCCGGTCTGGCCATAGCCCTCAAGTGTGACAGATGCTCTCAGACTACACTTTCTCATCTTGCTAGTGGTCACATCAAGTGCCTCTCATTCTCGATGAATAAAAAGGTCTCAATCTGTGCAAAGTGTCAAAATCACCAGGCTTCTCCCGAACACATAATACGTTCCATGGATTTCGCAGGCATAGATATCTACACTGATCCCCTTCTTGTGCTGGACTTTTTTAAAGTCAACGATTTAATGGATCTTGTCTGACTTCATAAGACCGTGGAGGATTAGCAACAACAACAAAAAGAAAGATGTCCTTCTTTAAGAACAATATTGTTGAGAATGTTTGATATTGTGTGGACATTGTTTTATAATTGCTTAAATTTTTAAAAGTTTTTAAAAAAAAATGAAAAAGAGAATTATTATAGAAAATTCTTTTATATGTAGAAAGTCAAATATATATCATATTTAAGATTTAAGATATTCTACCAGTGCCTTAACGTACACCCTGCAACCGCCACATTGCATGGGGCTCAGGGGTTCTAAGGGGCTCATACCTTGAGTGACATCATGTATGTATTTGGGCTTAGGGCCCCAAACCTGTGTGACTTTACTGGGGGGCCCTAGTATTCTGAGTATGCCACTGCATTCTACATTGCATATTTTAGAATATGTATTGTAGGCTTAATTTCTACTACTAGAAAATACAATTTATATTTCAATGAATATGGTTAAAATTTTTGTTGAATTGAAGTATTTTTATTTCAATGTATTAAAATAGGAGAAAAGAATGAAATCTTAAAAAAACAACCAAATATAAAGTATAAAAGGAAGGCATCTATTTTACTTCTGTCAAATTTTTTAAATGTAAAATTATTGTAAATTAGTATAATGTAAAAAAATATTAAGTTCTTTATATTTCTGCATTTTTATTATGTGAAGACTTCATTTTGTTATTTATTAGATTATTATTTTGAAATAATATGCATCGATCAGATTTTCATTTATTACATTGATTTAAGATAACTTTTCATGTGAATATAGTATTTTCAAGAATTATTAAATACATTTTTTTTTATTTTTTAGACCATGGCAGTTTCTATGTTGCTGAGATATTCTCATCATCAGATATTCCTCTTTGTTGGTAAATATCATTAAAAATAGTTTCAGAGGTTACTTTATTAATTTTTCTAAAACTATTTAGTCTTTTTAAAAAGTAATTCTTCTCATGCTAATATAATTGCATATCTGGATCTTCAGAACAATGCGTGCATACTATAAAAGGAATTAAAGGAAAGTTTCTTTTGTTTTTTTATAGAATATGTTTAAATACATAAATATTCTTGTTCTAATTATGGTAATGAAAATTAAGTTTTATTTAATATTGCAAGAATTTAGTTTAAAAAGCCAACAAAAAAGAGCTTAAATATTTTATGTTAGAAAAGTAGTTTGAAATAGAATTATTTTAACGTAAGACATATTGGCAAAAGAAATATTAGCAATGCTATTGCATTTGAAATAGATTTTCGCAAAATATTTAATTATAGTTAGTGCAACTTATATTGAAATACAATAGAGTGAAATCGAATGAATATTATGATTATTCAAAAATTTAAATGTTTAAATAATAGGAAAATTAATTTTTAATTTATGGATTTACTAATTGTGTATGTAAATGCTTAATTGCAATGATTTTTACTCGGTTATTTTATATAATCTGGATTTTAAGGAAATAACAACTAATATAATGTTTATTTATTGAATCTATTTTTTTAAATTGGTTAACTTTTTTTTGGTTGTATCATTTGGTTTGATAGTATTTTCTATACATTACAGTTGAACTGCTGAATATCTATGAAACAAATATTATTTGTTTCCCTGCTGCACCATTATTGACTGTTGTTTTGGCATTAGTTGGTAAGTATTTAAATCTTGAAATTCAAATGAGAGAGAGATAAAATATTTATTTGTAATGTTGAAAATTATTCTACTCCATTCATCATTTTTATAATTTCCTTTATTGATATACCACAAATGACTTGTAATGTTAGTAAAAACTTGCATCTATTTCTGAACAATTTTGCTTTACTATACCTTTTTTAAAAAATTAATTAGAAAAAGATCATACTTTTGAAAATAGCTATTAGAATTGATATGTAATTGTAACTTTTTTCTTCTTATGTGATACTGGGGATCTCAGGGACACTGATTTGTTTTTTTTAATTAGTTTTTTTATTAGATTTTGATGCTTAACCCCTGCATGTTGCTGACATAGATATGCACCTTGCTCTACTGGTGCATTAAATGCCCCTGGTATATATATACGCCTTTTTGAAATTCGAATCTTTGCATTGTACTCAGTGGCATACACAGATATCTTTTTTGGGGCAATTCTCTCTTGTGAAACATGTAGATGAAAGTCCAAGGGGTAAAATTTAAAAATTTGTTTTATGTATGGGGGAACTAAACCCCATTTTGTACAGCACTGATTACACTGTCAACTGTAAAACTATTCTGAAGGCTTTGGATTGCAATGTGATGATCTTGACAATGTTTTGCAAAGGCTTTACTTATTCAGAAGGATTTATTTATTCCTTTATACTTTTCACCCAATACACCACATGCCTATGTACGTCTGCATAAAAAAGGATGGCACTGTGGAGTAAATCGGGCAACTTTTACTCTGTAGTTAAGGGGTTAATGCATTTAATTTTTTGCTTGGAGTTTTTTAAATTTGAGGATGTTTGAATACTACTTGTGTGATGTGAAAGGAACTACTTGTAAACCTTTTAAAATCATAAAATGAGAGATGAAAATGACAAAAGCATTTCAACTGATGGGAAACAGATAACTTTGCTTAAAAAAATCATAGTATTCAATCACAGCAATATTTATTGGTGATACTGTGATAATGATTTATAGTTTTCTTTATATAACAGTAGAAAACAAATTGATATTAAAATATTCTGAATATCAAAATTTTCAAAAGTATATTTTTGAAGTAATTGTATCAGTAATGATAATTTTTTGTTTGAAAAGTTCAAAGATTTTTCATGTAATGATGAAAGATAGCTGAAAATTACTCTGGAGTTTTATCCAGTTCATTTTTTTATGATGTTAAAGATATTAGTATCTGGCATATTCTGTATTGTGTTGTAATGATTTGTCTGTGATAAATGAGTAAAATGTGATACATTCACTGCTAAGTTCTGGAAAATCTTCAGCTCCAGAAGAGTCAATCTGAATTTGAGAAGTTTCAATTAATTGTGGAGGTAAGCAGAAGTATGCAAATTTACTGTACAGTAGCTAATCACGACTATGTGGTGAGAAACATGCAAAAAAGGTAGTTGAATAAGAAGACAGCTTTGATGAAGATTTGAGGAGTTGTATGTAAGATTTGATAAAAAAAAAGATGTGTAGAATTTTAGAGTAGAATTAATTTCTGAGATGGATGTGTTTTATAGCTACCAGAAGATAAATAGGTGGTAACGAGTGGTGGCATTCCATGGGTTTCCTTAAAAATAGATAGTGAATTAAAAAATGTTGCTTTTTTCTTCTGTGTTCATCATTTCACGATAGTGGTAACAACTCCAAACAACCTAAACATTTGTCTCAATATTTGTGGTTGGTTGCCAAGGTTTGCAAGCAGATGATTAGTATATTGTTATAACCAAAAAGAATCAAAGAGGGATCTCTATACTCATGTGACATCTATGGTTGCATAGTCTATTGGCAAAAGGATATATGCTACTTGAAAAGACTACACGTGAATGGATTGTATGGAGATTAGGATTGTGTTCCTCTATTTGTCCAATCAAGAGGTACATGATTAAAGTGATGTTGGCAACATGTGAATTGGACTGTGTTTGATTGAGTCAAAGATATGTTCCTGGATGATTTAAGATTTGTCCTGGAGTTAGATGACAATTGTGTAAGGGTCGTGAGAGAACAAGCCACTCACTATTAGGCTAGAACATCATCAAGCATCGTGAATTCGGAGTAGAAAGTGTGAGGGTTGTATGGTATTGGGATATGAAATCTTATAATCCACTGTGAGATTGTACACTGTAGCAGCTGGTCCTGCATTCATTTTAATTCATGGTGAAATACATCTTCATAGAGATATATATCATTTACTACATACAGAGCAAGAGATCGGGCGTATAGATTAGCTGGCATACTCGCCCAACCCGACTCTTGATGGAAAATCTTTGGGATGTGCTCAGTCATGCCATGTCTGCACACTCTTATTCACTCTTGCTGAGTTGCAAATTGCTATACAGGAATAATAATTTACTTGACTTTGCGGGAGCTAATCACTCATGGGAAATTATGTTCACATACTCTAAAGTTTGTATGAGGACAAGCGGTGGTCAAATATTCTATTAATAATGGTTTGTTTCTCTTGAATTTAAACATATATAATTTTGTTAATGATTCTTAATATGATTTCTTCTTATAACGTATGAAAATTCTGTATTGTTTTCATCTTTGTATGTAATTATTTTTGTTTCATGCATGGACATATTTACTATTTTTCCAAAACCTTTCCAATTTCAGTAAAAGGCATATTTGTCCTTTTCTTTTTTTAAAAATATTTTACTGCTTTGTTCCTAACTTTGGCAGTGAATGCACCTTTATTGTAAATATGAAAAAGTACATTTGAAATATAACCGAATATTAATTTTCGGAAACTATTTTTAAGAATATTATTTTTAAGAGCATTAATATTATATATTTTAAATTTTTTTAAGTATTGATTAATCTTAGTTGCTTATCTGAATTTAGGTTGTGTTGTTATTAATGAACTTTTATTGTATCTTTGGTAAGAGAGAATTTTTTGAAGTTTCAGTTCAAAAAAATTTTCATTTAAAATAAAGTTATATATAAAAATTTTGGTTTAAAATTGTGTTGTGTCCAAAAAGCAACCAGTAGAGTAAATTAACTTGTATGCAAAGTATTGAATTCCCTTCTGACATTTTACTAATTGAATTAAATCAATTTTTAATCCAATTTATTTTTAGTGTTAAGGGAAGGGAGGTCGTGCTAAGGTTTTTTTAAAATAAAGTTTATTTGGTCCAAGAATCAGTCAAAAGAGAAACAGGAAAGTAATCTGTTTTTTATTAAAATAAAACTTATAAGAATATAAAGGGGAGTTTGAAATAGAAATTACTAAATAGGATTCTGAATTGCTTTGTAAACCTTAGTATATTTTTACAATGCATGCTGTTTTATGGTTCTACATTTACTAAGATCTTTTTATTTTTATTTAAAATTGTATTAAATCTTATCCAGGTTTACAGTGATATTTGAAAGAATTATCTTATTTATTTCACTATTTTTTGTGAAAGATATGTTATCATATAGTGCAAGTGGATTCTTTATAGTTTTTTTAAGTTAATATTTTGAATTTTACAAATTTCTATTTTGATTTAAAAAATTAATATCAAACATAAATCAAAAATAACCAATAACTTGTTTAATGAAATACATAATTTATTTATTTTTTAAAAAAAGAAGCATGACATATAGATAAATGTCTTGAACAATCCATATGATGTAAAATTAAATGATTGTTTTTCTATGTAATATAATGTTATACATGCATAATTGTCTTTGAAGAAAATGGAATTACATTATCACTCATGTGTTTTTTTGTGGTTAAGTTTCTTAAACGCAATATGTGTATGAAAATCCTACTGCATGAATCAAAAAAGCTAATGTATGTAGATTTAATGTGAGGAATGATGTATTTGATAATACATATAAATTTGCTTATTCATAAATTTGCAAGTTTATGTAGTAAGTTATCACTTCTGCACTACTTAAATTATCTGTTAAATATTCTTTAAATATGTTTGAATAGTTATATAACATAATATGAAACTTTTAAATTGTTATCATTGAATCTTTTTATTTATTCCTGTGAATTCTCTTTTGATTAAAAAATATCTTGTGAAATTATTTTGTGGATTGCATAAATATATCTGGAATAGTTCTGCTCTTACTTGCAGGAATGGAAGCTATAATGTCTGAATTTTTCAATGACTCTGTGACTGCTTTCTACATCATCCTCATTGTTTGGATGGCTGACCAGTATGATTCAATTTGCTGCCGAACAACTGTGTCCAGAAAACATTGGTTAAAGTAAGATAAACCTTCATTTGCTTAAAATGAAATGTAATTTAATTCAATACTTATTAAATATTTCAGAATATTTGTATGGTAAAATTAGCATATGCTTATTGTGTGTGTTAATGTAATATTCTATATTTTATTATTTACTGAGCTATTCTTAAACAACCTTTTAAGCTGCAGTATTATTCATTTGAGAAGCCCAGTGGCTAAGTGGTTGCATATCGGGCTTCCATGCTACAGTCCCAGGGTTCAAACCCCTGGCTGGGTATGGTCGACTCAGCCTTTCATCCCTTCAGTGGGTCAATAAATGAGTATAAAGTTTGCTTGAGAACTAAATACTGAGGGTTTCTTGTCAGACTGACCACCTGACCAGAACATCTGCTCATACACATCAGTGCCTAAGGTCATGAACACTGAGATGGGCACAGTAGACCTGGGTCTTTATTGGCTGTTGTGCCACTGAGTTTAGTTCATTATTCTTTTAAATTTAATCTCTATAAGTTGATTTGCAAACTGTAAAGAATTGTGCTTGTGTGATTTACATTTTTAAAAAGTAAGGATTTAATGCATAGAAAAGGAAAAGTTTTGGTGACTAATTTGTTTGAATCTGTTGCTTTCCCCTTGTGCTTGGTTGCTATTCCTGTGCTAAATATGGTTTGAGTAGAAATATTTACATTGGCTCTGTTGATTCAGAATTTCATCAAATGTAAAGTGTGCGATTTTTTAATGCAAAAGGTACATGTCTAGTGAATACTCGCAAAGAAACTGTCCCCATTTTTTATTAACATTTAAAAATCATAAAGTGCTCATGTTCACAGAGCAATTCTCAAACCAGTGTGCTAATTGAAAGTTTCAGATAAGAAGTTTTGGATCATTTACTATACAACTTTTGACCTAGCACCTTTAATTAATTTCTTTATTTAAAGAAACTTTTTTAGGTCAAAACTTCCATTACCATGAGGAGATTGTAAAAAAATTGGGATGAGTTTTAGCAATTATGAAATAAACTTCTGAATAAAAAAGTTTACACCCAGACATAACAAATGTTTAGATACTGATGTCAACTGTACAGAAATAAGAAGCATGTACTGTGTGTGTTAGGTAACTTGTAATGAAAATTCTAGTAATTAAAAAGTATTTTTAGGGAATTTTCAAAGAAGTATATCTTTATATTTTGAGAATGTCTTGAACTAGTATGTTTTACGGTTTGGGGGGATTAATTTAAGAAATGATTTATTTTTTTTAAATTCTTTTTTTTTGTAAAGATTTGTTTCACGTTGGTCATAATTAAATTTGGGCGAAAAAAGACTACTATTTAGTTTTGCATTAATATTAATCTCAATCTTTGCATAAAAGTTTTTTTAAAATCAGATTTGGATTAAAAAAGCTTTGTTCAGTGAAATAATTAGTGATTTTAATCATTAAATTTTAGAATATGTGTTTTTCTTTTTCAACAATCCAAAAGTAACTTTATATGATAATGGTTCTCTTAAGTAGTTCTCCAATTTCATTTTAAAATTTTCTATTTGACTAAATTATAGCACCTGTTTAAATTCTAAAATTGTAGAAGTTTTTCTTTAAAATTTTTCTGTTTTGGTTTTTATTATATTGGAAAACAACTGAATCAGCATGTTTTTAAAATAATTTAAGTTTAAATCTTAAATTTGGTGATTGTATAATGAAATGGGTAATAATATGAACAACACTCTAAAAAATTATTAATATTAGAAATATATTCTAAACACCTTGAGAATTATTTCTATTGCATATTTCTGAAGTATGTTATATGAAGTATAAAGTATGTTTTTATCTTGTATCTTCATTTTCTTAATAAATTAAAATTCTTTATGAATTATAATTAAGAGTTCAGGAAAATAAAATATCATTATTGCATTTTATTAGAAAGATTTTCTTAGTAGTTATTAAAGTTTTATTTCTAAAAGTTTGTAACGTTTTTCATTTCCTTTTTCTTCTACTCGCATATGGAGCTTTCACCAATGTCAAACACCCTTTCTGTAGCACAATTTCTATTTTCTATTGCAAATTGAATCACTTTGATTTCAAAATCAGCACTATGTTTACTTTGCTTCACAGGACCCATATTTACTACTGAAAGGTGCACTATGAATTATATATGCTACAGAGATCAAAAAGTCTCGGGCATATTCTGATGTTCCAAGATAAGTACATCACACCTTGTACATCACATAAAAAAGAGGGAGAAAACTAAGTTTGTAAAAATCTTGTACCATTGTGCGGTGATTTCCCCTCTCTTTCATTGTGTTTTTGGAGTGTCCACTCTAGAAATATACCATTGTTCAAAAACTTTGGATAATACTTCAAATAAATGACTTCAAAAGATAAGATCACTGCACCTGTACATTCCAAGTTTTTTCCCATAAAAGGATGCATGTTATATAACAAATATACGAAAAATTTAAAAAATGGCATTTTGAAAGTATAGGTGCACATAATGCACTGGATTATGTTATATAATGGTTCTTTGTAAGTGGATATTGCATAAGTAAATAAGCTTGTAAAATAGATTATGCCTTTGCCGTTTTTTAAATTTTCATGAATATTAAAGGTAAAAAAGTGACAACGGGATATTATTTAAGTGAATGAATTATTGAATTATAAATACTTATATCAAATTTTAAACACTCCAAATACAAATTTTAAATTTTCAAACACTCTCCAAACACATTTTCTAAATGGCTTCTGCATTTCTTGTATGTGTTTTTTTTTTTAATTTACAGTTGCTAATAGTATATTGGAATTATTTTAATATTAATCCATTAACTTAATTTGTAAAACATTTGTAACTAAAGTTTTTATTTTAATTGCTGAATTTTAAACAATTATGAATTTAGATTATTGTATTCATGAGAATGTATTTATATAGTATATCTGTTATATTGTTAGGATACACAGGTAATCTCTGTTTAAAAGTATTACAATTGATTTTTGTGTGTGTGAAAGCACTTTATTTTCTTTGTTGTGAATTACTTAAATGAATCTCATTATAAGTCTTAAGGAGTAGCCACTGGGAAAACTTTAATTATATTTTAGCAGTATTTCTATGGTGTTTCATACATTTTTTCAAACAATTCTGGGCTTATTCAGGGATGTCCTAAGACTTCTTGAGGCCCTGGGCTCCTTCGTAAATGTAGGCCCCACCTATGACCCTTTAAAGTAGAAATAACATAGCATACATTGTTAAAAACTTGTACAAACAATAACCCAAGACAAATGTGCATGACTTACATTTGCACAAACCGTCTCGACCAACTGCCACTTTTTGACTGAATGAATAGTGATGGTGTATGGTGATTGGCCTAGGCATATACATGGACGACAGTCATCACATGGAGCCAGTTGACATATTGCGCGAAATTCCCAATTTTTCGGAAAATACCACTGGAAATAACATTTGACCATTGAAATTATTTGCCTGCCTTAAGATTTCCCTGGACATATTTAATCATTACTTAAAGTTGTTTATCTGAAATTTTTTTAAACAATGGATAATTTTATGTCTAAAGGTTTGGATGGAAATCTCGCTTGCTTTGAACTTTAAAAAAAAACAGTTTTCATATATAAGGTGGTTACAATTAAAGCTAAACTTTCAAATTGTTGTATAATAAAAGAACCACTAGTCAGAATGACTTCAAATTTGAATTGCGTATACTTTAAAAGGGTAAAACAGTATGGCATGAGAAAAAAGTATCCAAGTGTATCAATAGAGTTAGCACTGTAAGCACCATAGCAAAAGTGGATTCCGCTAAAAGTGCCATGTTGTATTTAGCACAAGTTATATTTAAACCAACCAACTGTACCTGTTCAGAGTGCATCATTGTTTTGGTTTTTTGACTTGAAAAAATGACTTCTGAGTCATTTGAAAGTTGTTGCACTGTTAGTGAAAAGGTCATCCTCCACAGCAATTTCATACCACATCAGATGGAGAACATCTGTTTTTAAATGTCCTTGGACCAAAAACCGCATAAAAAGCAACAATCAAAACACCAGGGATTTTTTTTTTCTTGTGCTGTAGCAGTGGCACACAAGGGGGTCCTAGGGTCTGACCCCCTCAAAGCCCTTGATTTTTTTTCGATCGATTATAATTCTCAGTATATAGTACTTAAAATGAAATTAAATATTTGTTATTAATGATTAATTTTATTATTAATTAATGCTAATTATTTATTCTATAATTCGTTTTTTCTGTTCCCCAAAATCGACAAAATCAAAATTAGCATGATACAAGAATGGTGGACTTCCGTCTCTGGACCCCTGTCCATTGAAAAATTGCTGTGCGCCCTACTGTGCTGTGCAGTTTTCCTCCCCTGCAATTATATTAAGTTCAAATTTAAAGTAATTCTGAGCAGTGTTTTTTTTTCCTTCAGCATTTTAAACGTGAGCTTTAACTATAATCACCTTGTACATAACTAAATGCTCATTTTTTACAATTATACAACTTTGAAGGGATTTTAAAAAACACTGTTTGGATATAGTACTATTATAAAACTTTTTTAATTGGAATATTTATTCAGGAGTCATACTAATATAGATCAGAAGTTATAAAAAAAAAATCACTTCAATGTTAATACCAATGATGACATTAATCCTTTATCTACTGACGATACTTATAAGTACCACTCACTTTAAAACTACATAGAATTACGAATATTCTGACAATACTTAGCAGGAATATTATTTTAAATCCACTCTTCCAAGATGTATGGCAGCATGGGTTCTATGATGAGTATTTTAGCAGTGAAGGTGAATAGTTTTATAGCAGAAATTGTATTTTCAACAGATTGTGAAGATTGTCATTTTTATTCCAAAAAAGTAGTTAACATCAAAAGTTAAGTGTCTTATTTTTTTTTTGTATGTTAATGAAGATCTTGGGAAATGATTTGACTATTTATTTTAAGTAAACAGTGTATATAATTAATTTTACAATAGAATATCTTTAATTCATTAATTTGCTCTAACGGATTAAATTTCCCAAAGTTGAGTAATTTTTTCATGTATATCCCTTAATTTTCAATGTAGTGATTAAAAGAAAAATATTGCATGAAAAAAAAACTGCAGTAAATCACAATGCGGTAGATAAAGGGTTAAAAAGGAAAAGATTATAGTTTCTAAGTGCTAAATATCTTGGTATTTGATTAAATTTATTTAGGTTTTGTAGAGTTTTTTGTAAGCATCTATATTTAGATTTAAAAATCTTTTAATTATTATAAAGTATAATTTTTTTCTTTTATATAGAATAGAATATAATATTTATATTTTTTACATAGATTAAGTTTAATTCTGAAATTTTGATTAAATATGAATCTCTTGAGTTTGCATTATGTTTCCTGCTGTAATATAATTTTCCGTTTGCTTAAAAATGAATTTAAATCATATTTAGCAAATGAATATTTTGGTCAAATGCTTTGGGAAAATCAACAAGCTACATTTTTTTGCACAGCATCGTAAATTTCTGTTATGAATGAATCATTATATAAACTGTTATTTAAAGATATTTTTTTATAGAATAATTCTGTTGTGTGTGTCCTTTTTATATCATTACTTTGACTTGTGTATGTATTTATTTATTAATGTTAGATGTTTTTTAGCTGATTTCTATGAAGCAAAAAGATCAAATTCATAATTTTTTTCTTATAACTTAAGTAGACTCTGGATAACTCTTGAAAATAGGGGGCGGTAGGCCTAAATGCGGCAGGATGCCGACAATAAAATTAACGTTGATAATACTCATGAGAGAGAAATAAAACCTTAATCCATAACAAACAAATGTTTATTATGATTAACATAGGTAAACAATAACAAATTAACAATGAATTTAAAGGTAAGTAGTATTAGACAAAGAGGCACTTTAAATATTGAAACACTTTCTATGATGGGATGACTGGGAGAGTACGTCTGCTCGGGATGAGAAAACTCGTAAAAGTGATGAGTTGTAGGGGGCGCGACAATAGCGGGGGTGTACAAGGTACAAACAACTCTTAAAATATTTCCGATATTTTATGATATAAAATATAATCATTGAACTGTGATAAAATATTTTTCTCTTAAAGAATCTTTTTAGTTTTTGAAAGGAGAGATAAAGGTTTTTTTATTTATAAATTGCATTTTGAGATTTTTTAAAAAAAATTGTGATATTGTGGAAGTTTTGTCAGTTTGTTAGCTAGATTTTCAAAAATTTTTGGCAGAATCAAAATTGGTTGCTTCACAATTAAAGATATATTATTCTAATTTAAGAGAATAATCAGATTTTTAAATATTTGTGGGAAAATTTTGATGCACATAGTAAAATGGTCCGTATATGTGTGTAAAAGAATGTTGCATAAAAAATAATTAAATTTTTTTTTCCCATAAAGAAGAGGAAAATCTTTAAATAGGCTGATTAAATTGACAGAAAATAAGTTATAAAGGCTGTGAATTAAAAAAAAATCTTATGCATGTTTTTCATGGGGTAGAGATCCCGCTACAAAAGGGGGTTTGTGAAAATTGACACTCAAGGGGCATTGCGAGGGCTTAAGGGGAGTTACAAAGAAATATTCATATTTTTGAATTGATCGACAAACAGACTTGAAATTTACAGGTATGAAATTTATGCAGTAGAGGTCTGCTACAGAAGGGGTTATAAAAATTGACCCACTAAGGGTGTAGTGAGGGCTTATATGCTTATAGATAAATAAGTGCACTCATTAAAAAATTATTTTACATTCCTTACAATTCAGTTATTATACCTAGAATAATATTTTTAATTTTTAAAAAATTAACCTGTTCAAGGAATGGGTTCATAAGGTAGTGGAATGTATAATAAATGTAACTAATTTATCTGATTGCTTACTTTATTTACTGATACATTTTCGTTTGTTTTTAAAGTTATGCTGCTTAAGTTGGCATCTTGTAATTATTCTAAACATTTTTTTGAGTTGGAGAAAAGAATTGTAACATGTTATTGATGCTGGGTGAATTTATTATATATAGTTGGACCTTGATTTGCCGAATCCCTATTGAACAAATTCCGCAATTTAACGAATTTTTGTCTTTCCCCGATTAAAATGAAGGCAAAATCCCCTATTTAACAAATTATTTCAACTGATGAAAATTTTTTTATTAGTTTGTATTAGAAAAAGTTAGATTTTTTTTTCAAATGACATATCCTTTTTTTTGTCCGGAAAAGAAAGACTTTTCTTGTTAGCAGCAAATTTCGACCTTGAAGGGTGCAGACCATTAAGTCATGAATGTAACCTATCATGCGAGTTCTGAATAGGACAAGAAATTCCTTATCTCATCCCACTCCACAACGCAGGAGATATTTTAAGATTTGACGATTATGTTATATTTGATGACAGACTGCTTATCTGTGCAACTGAAGTTGTGGAAATTATTGATTTGTTGGACCCAATGAATTGCAACTTGTGCAGAAATTGACGACGGTACTTATAAGTACCACTCACTTTAAAATTATATAGAATAATCCTTTTTAGGAATACTCTGATGATACTTAGCAGGAATATTCTTTTAAATCCACTCTTCCAAGATGTATGGCAGCGCGGATTCTATGATGAGCATTTTAGCGGGGAAGGCGAATAGTTTTATAGCAGAAATTGCGTTTTCAGCTGACATCGTTTTCAGTGGATTTGCGAAAATTGTCATTTTTGTTCCGAATAAATAGTTAATGTCAAAATGTAAGTGTCTTATTTTTTTTTGTATGTTAATGAAGACCGTAGAAAATGATTTGACTATTTCTTTTAGTAAACAGTGTATATAATTAATTTTACAGTTGAAAATCTTTAATTAATTAATTAGCTCTAACGGATTAAATTTCCCAAAGTTGAGTATTTCATTTATGTATATCCCTTAATTTTTAGTGTAGTGATTAAAAAAAAACAATATTGCATGAAAAAAAATGCAGTAAATCATAATGCAGTAGATTAAAGTTAAATGGTGCGTAATAATTCACTAACAGTATTTCAGCTGTTGAATAAAAAGTGTGGAATTTCCAGCTATGGATATATTTTATGTTGTTAATTATAGAATTTTCAAACGGTGAGTGTAAAAAGTTTGTATTTTGTTTGGATCCTGATATAACGAATAACCCCAAAATAACGAATAAAATGTTCGGTCTCGATGAATTCTTTTAATCGGGGTCGGACTGTATTTAATTTTTATATATTTTTGAGTTATCATTCAGCTGAAGATCTTTTGGTCATTTGATGATTTAAAGCAAAGGTATCCAACCTAAATGACCTCGTGGGCCACTTCGGAAAATCATTATAATCTCGCGGGCCGCACATAAAATAATGTACCTTTATATCAGATTTGGGGGGAAAAACCCCATTTATTGAGTGAAAATTTAAAACAAAATGAATTATTATTGTTTTTATTATTTTTCATGTATACCCCCCAGACATATACTATAATAATGTTTATATAATATAATAATGCAATGATCAAATAATGTTTAAAATATTACAGTTGCCATTTTCTTAAATTACGGTGCTCCTTTTGAATGGATCTTTCATTACTCGTTGAAATTTGATAGTGCTGTCATTCGCGCAAACGATTAAGTATACGTTGCCTTTTATCTTAACCGTCCTGAATATTTTTTTTAAACTTTAAAAAACATCTCTGACTGCCTCTTGCTTTTTGAGCACTCCAAAGAGAAAAGGAGGAGGAGAAATGAAAGTCGCACACACAGAGAGAGAATCATGTACCACCCATAGTAAAGGATATGCATTATGCAATTCGGAATTTATTAAAAGAAAAATAAAATTAACTGTTTGAAAAAATTTAAAACTTTTTAATCAAAGAAGTTTTTTATAAAAAAGGATTTATTTTAAAACAAGAAGGAAAGGAAAATACATTGAGATATATGATATTCCCTCAAATAAATTTAAAATAAAAAATTTTTTTAAAAATCTGATTTTTAAAAAATTTTTAAAAAGTGTCGGTGGGCCCAACAAGGGGGCGGGCCCCCGGGGGTTTTGGGACACCCCTTTGTTTAAGATAAAAGGTGCCTACGTGGAATAAACTTTGGCTACTATTAACCACAGTATCTTTCCTGATGAAGTCTTTGTACCGGAAGATCACCACAAATAATATTATTTAAAAAAAAAAAAAATGAGATAGTTTAGTCTAAAGGGTATTTTTAATGCCATCCTCTGTTTCATGTTTTAGAAGAATTAAAAAAAAACAACGATAAATTGTATGTACAGGGTAGAGTCTATTCAATTAAAACTTGAAAGTATTTTTCTATTTTATTGAACCTTTTGAAACACAACTCTATATGAGAATCAGTTTAGGTATTTCCATGATTTTTATTTTAAATATTTTTATACTTTTGTGTTTTTTTCCAAAGTTTTTAACACTTCAAATTTCTTAAGTGAATTTAATGCTTCGCTAATTAAATAAATTTTTTGTGTTTAATTTTTCGATATCTGAAAATTTTTTAAAATATTAAATAGAAAAATGTTTTAACATAAAAATTAAAATGGCCCTATAAATTACATACCACAAAATTTCCTTCCCTGTTAAACAAAAATCTTTTGGGTTAAAAAAATTGGATTTCTTTTTTTTTTTTTTAAAAGAGTTTATACCAAAAATTTGAATTATTTGCCATCCCAATCAATTTACAGTCAATTTTAAAATTTTCTGAAACTTAATCTCAGGAATCAAGTTGTATAAATAACCATTGAGGTGGAAGTATTCTTGGGTGTAAATCGGCTTCAAAATTGGGTAATTTGGTATTTTTTGATGTTATTAGATTCATGAGCTCTAAAAAAAAATTTTAAAGAGAAATTTTAAATTATCCCCCAAAATTTGTATATTGGAAACAATTTCATTTTTTAACGGGGTAAAAAACCCAACGCATTGCTCTAAATGTACCCCAAATGGTGTCTCTTAACCGTCCCCAAATTATGAAAAACCCCTCATCACTTTATTTAGCCCAGTAGAACATATTTGGGGGAAAATTTTGATGAAAAAAAAAAGAAAACATGACAAACTCAAAATGTGAAGTAAGAACAATAATCTCAGAAGAATGGAGGAAAATCGATGCAGAAATAACAAAAAACTGATTAAATCTACACCAAGACGTTTAAAAGTTGTTGGGGGACACTAAAAGCTATCCTACTAAGTACTAAATTAAGAAAAATACAATATTTAAATCTAAGCGAGATTTTTGTTTGGAAAAACTGTGTTGGAAATTAGGGTTTAAATTTTTTTAAAAAATAGTTATACTATTTATAAAAAATTATGTCATTCCATTAAGAACAAGCTGCAGATATCGCGTAAAAAAGTTACAATTACAGTATATTAATTTTTATTAGTCGAAAACATTAAATTTGATAAGAAATTGCAAGTGTATGAACACTTTTGTGGCCCACTGTATATGCTACCTTTTCAAATTTTGTCGGTATTTCTTTTACTATTTTGGCATAATGTGTATTTTTATATCCCCTCTAACTCGTCCTACAAAACAAAAATAAATGGTTTTTTTTTTTTTTTGCTACTATCGATAAAATCTTTTAAAAAGCTAAAGGTGAAAGAGGGTTTTTTTTCATTTTTTATTTCTAGACTGTTTGATGTAAACAAGATTTATATTTTATTATTTTTTTCTTCTTAATTTTGTATTTGACTTCAATTTTATTTACTATTTTACGATATGTAGCTTCCATTTATTTTTTCACAAAATGGCGTTGATAAAGTTTGATATTGGAATCATTGTAGTTGTTAAAGAAGTTAGTACTTATAGAGTTTCTTTTTATTAGTATTGTTTATTAGTTCATTCGATGTACAAAATAAAAGTCTGATTAATATTAAAATGTTCTTACTTCACTCTAATTTAAAGAACAATTGAGAGCATTTAAATATGTTAGAATATGTAATAAGAAATTAGCTTGTTATAGTTTGAATAAATTTAGACCTAGTTTTATTTTGTAATGTAATGTAATTTAATTCTCGATTAGAATGACATTTTTCGTATGTATAGAACATTCTAATCAAAAGACAGATGTAAATAAACCTGGAAAGTCTACCATCATCCGTATATCTTATTTTGGAATTTATTGAAAGGAAAACGATTCTGGAGCTCAGATTTTATCTTTAGAAAGAATCGATTAATTGAAATCAAACGTAACGTGAAAGATTTCGAAGTTCGCAGTAAATCAAATGAAAAGGTTTTAAAGGAATTCGTGCAGCAGGATGTAATTAAAATTCGGAAAATCTTTCCTTTCTATTCAGGCAATAAGTATGTGTACTTGGGTATTAAATTTCACCGTTTCAGATTGTATATACGTTTGTTGAATATCAAATGAACTTTGAATAACGTGTGTTACATGGACCATGAAGTGTCTAGGTTTTGAGTAAAACTGCGAATAAATTCAGCTAGGAATTTCCATTATTGCAAAATCATATAATTTGGAAGCAAAACGGCTTATATAAAATTTCATTTATTCCTCTCCCCTATCACTGTTAAATTAGATGTAATTTGTACTGATTTAAAATAACAAAAAATTTTCTATGAAAATAACTATTTTTTCGCACCTTGCTGTAACAAAAATTCGATGCAGACGATTTTTTTTATAGAACTTTGTTCTTTAAGAACGTATATCCAGGTTTAGTGTCCTGTGAATAAAATTTGGTAAAAAAAGTCGTTCTTTAAATCTATTAATTTTATCATTTAAATATTTGCCGTATTATCTTAAAATCTTTACTATTAAAAATTTTCGAAGGTCTTTTCATTGCGCTTTTTTTAGGAATTCGTTTAGTAAAATCCGAAAATTGAATCAGATTTGAAAATAATAAAATGTGGCAACGGCAGTGGAATTAAAAAAATAAGTAGATTTTGAATCAAGATCTCTGATCATATTATGAGAATGTGCCCGAGAATAGGAAGCTAGTTTGCAGTAATAGAACATTTTTTAATTTTCCTTGGATGTTCTTTTTATCCTTTTTACATTTATAATTTTTGCGTTATATTCTATAGTTGTAATGATTTTTTCCAAGTGTAAAAATTACATATTTTATACATTCGAGACTTCTCACTTTAAGTTAAGATTTTTAAAGCATGTATAGCATGTTTTTAAAATGTTTCGCTTGCAGAAGTGTGTACCGTTTTGAAACTTGTGCTTGAATTTATTTTTAATTGATATTATGAAGTGCGATAAGCCATATTAATTGATTTGTTGATTAAAATGGTAACTTAAAAGTTGTGGGATGCCAGCTCGGTGATGACATCCTCTTCGCCTGACTGAGGTTCAAAACTACGAGATCCGTTGCCAGTACCTTTCCGCAGCCTCAAAATTCGACTTTAATTAAAAATCGAATCAAATTAAAATCACTTCGTATTTAGTTGATTGTGCGTGAAGAGATGGCTATTTTATATCTAAATGTCTTACTTACGAAGCAGTGTTTGCTTTAAAAAATAATGTAAATGCCTTTAAGAGTACCAAGTTATTTTAATTGCTACCAAATGAATTTCAAGTAGAACAATACTAATATCTAGTACTAAAATTGTAACGATATGGAGTATAGACGATACTGTCCCATTCATAAATTTCCTCACAAAATGGCAACACAAAATTATTTCTGAATTCAAAAAATTTATACGGTATCGCGAATTTTTGAAAAGTCGAAATTGTTCTTAAAATCAATTATCAGAATTTTATTTTACTGAATTTTATATGCATTTGTAATAAATGCCCCCTCCCTCCTTCATGTATTTAAATGCTGATGAATGATTTAATATATAGTTGTCATACCCACCACCTAACTTTTTTCAAGTCTCCATCTAAACTTTTTCTGGATAATGAATAGTTTCTCGTGTAGCTGGCTTTCTAAGTCTAAGCCTTTTCTGGATAATGAATAGTTTCTCGTGTAGCTGACTTTCTAAGGGGCCTTGGATTGTAGGCGAATTCAAAACAATATTTTTGGATACCGCTTCTTGAGTATGTGATTGATGAATGATTTAATATATAATAGTTGTCATACCCACCTCCTAACTTTTTTCAAGTCTCCATCTAAACTTTTTCTGGATAATGAATAGTTTCTCGTGTAGCTGACTTTCTAAAGGGCCTTGGATTGTAGGCGAATTCAAAACATATTTTTGGATACCCTTCGCATGAATCGCCGTTACAATTCTAAATGCATGAGCACGCTTTAAAATCTTTCTAATGCTATGGCGTATTATTGTAGTTATGATGAAGAACTGTGATATTTAAATAATTTAATAGATGCAGTATTTAATAGTTACAACACATCAGTATTTTCGGATGAAGAAAGTCTCTTTGCGGGGATGTGAGGAGAAAGAAATCGAATGATGAAGAGTATAATACCAAGTATGATTCCTCTTCTGAAATCGATCCAGATAATTTAACTGAAGGAGCACTGTTTTCGTCCTTGATAAAATGACCACATCATATTCAATGGCTAGAAAATTTAATCGTTAGCTTATGACAATAATTTTTGTGTTGCTGAATGTTGCGACAATAAATGCGCAAATTATTTTAAGTACTCAAAAACCACCTACTAAAACATCGAATCCCTGACGCTGATTTCTGAAGTGTTTTGTATTTCGATTTACAGATAAATGTAAAGAATGTAGAAACCCGCAAGTAATAATTCTAAGAAATAATAAAATAAAAATAATAAAAAAAAAAATCCATTGAAAACATCGCATTTATTCGCGATGAAGACTAAAGGAGTGTATAAACAATGTTCTGAATGCCTATAAAAAGAACAGAAAAACTAAATTTTACGTGTGAAAAGTGCAGCAAACATATTGTATTCCCTACCTTTCTTCCTTTTTTACCTTTTTATGCAAATTTTACGGTAAACACCCTTGGTATGAGATATCCTGCGTGTGAAATTCTGTTAGATTTTTTTCGTGCGAGGAATGCCGGGTTAATTAGTGAATAGTGTTTCAATGTTATTTTAATGTTAGTAAGTTTAAGTTAAAAAACAACAAACCCAATTATATATTGATAGTAAATATAATTTTGTTTCATTGTGAATTGCATTAATAAACAAGTAATATAAAAAAATTTTTAAGCCAATTCCTACTTAGATCAACAAAGAAAATTTTTATTTTAGCTACTTTTTATTAAATAGTTACAATTAATATAAATATGTATGTACATATGACAGATTCACAATATTATAAAACGGTAATTCATTATCATTAAAGTATCGTATTGTCATCCAAAACAATCGTGTATATAAAATTTCAGTTCAACAGAATGCTTTAAGGTATCAAACTACTTTCGGAACCGTGATTTTGCAAAAGCGTATAAATGGATAATATTTATGATATTTAGTGTCACTTAAATTAGAAAATGTATATAAAATTGTTTTAAGAATAGTATTACAATAAAAAATTATTTAAGTACAATATTTTGACAAAAAATGAACATAGAATAACCCATTTTCAAAATATTCTCCTTTTGCGAAAAATGCATCTATTATAATAATTTTGGCCGTATATAGCTCAGACATCTGTACAGAGGCTCAACTAGAATTTTTGAAATATATAACTTAGAAGGGGGTTTATCCATGTTTTACGACATCAGAGGGAAGAAATTTTAAGAAAAAAAACGCCGATAATTATTTTAATGGGTTGTAACTCTGAAAATATTGTGAATTTTTCAAAACTCATAGTTGAGTGTCTGTACAGAGGTCTGAGCTATATACAGGCAAAATATTATTATAATAGAAGCATTTTTCACAAAAGGAGAACATTTTGAAAAAAGGTTATTCTAAGTTAATTTTTTGCCGAAATATTGTATTTAAATTTTTTTTTGTCAAAAAACAATTTTATACGTGTATTCTAATCTAAGTGACACTAAATATCATGAAAATTATCCATTTATGCGCTTTTTTAAAATCACGACCCGAATCGTAGTCGGATACCTTAAAACGTGAGGAAAAAAACCTTTTCAAGTTTTGACACGTCTCCAAAAGTGTCGCTAAGTCGCCAAAAAATGATACCAGCGTAGCTGTATTTGTAATTGTTTAAATAATTAGTTGAAATCAGTTAATTTTTTATTAGTTATAATTAAATTATTGTATTGTCATCCAAAATAATCATGTATGTAAAATTTCAGCTCAATTGAGTGCTTTAAAACGTATTTTATTAACGATTGAAAATTCCACCAAGATAAATAAATAATTAATTAAATATATAGAGAGTGCGAGCTAATAGTAGAAATTGAAAAAGATATTCCCGTTTTCGATACTAGTTCCAGAATTTATTTAGCTACCGTTGCATGACTCATTCTTCTCTACAGACCCCTCCTACCCAAGAAAACGATTTTCCCGACCGGAAAGGGAGAATGGATACCCTCTCCTACCAAAACACCCTCATCATTCTCCTCATGACTCTCCCCTTTCCATCTGGGATTCACAGCTTGTGTCACCACCCCCATAAAAGCTGCAAATCAAGAAACTACATCTGCAACAGCAGCACGACCTTCTGGTAGCAAAATCAATGGTCGACCCCAATCAAGTTGAGTGGATGTCCTCCTGCTCTGTCTCTTACTTTCCTCCCTCTGCAATTAATCGGCGGTCTTCCTTTTCGTGTCGCTTGTTTTTGTTTTCCTGGGGAGGATTGATGGAATGATTTGACTTCTGCTGTTGTTGGAATTGTTTTGGGGTGTGCATTGATGTACCGATCTATCGATTGGGGGTAAGGGTGATGCGATGACTGTGGAGAATGATTGGAAGAGAATTGTTTCATGTGCTAGATGCTAGTTTTTATTCTATTGTCCCCAAAATTTAAAAGGAAAAAAAAAGTATTATTTATAGAAATAGAGGAGTTAAGAATGAACATTTTTTTCAATTCCTACTATTAGCTCACACTCTGTATATATTTATTTATTCATCTTGGTGGAATTTTCAGTCGTTAATAAAATACATTTTAAAGCGCTCCATTGAGCTGAAATTTTATATACATGATTGTTTTGGATGACAATACAATGATTTAATTATAATTAATAAAAATCAATTGATTAAAATTAATTATTTGAAGAATTGCAAATACACAGCCACGTTGGCGTCATTTTTGGTGACGTAGCGACCCTTTTGGCGACTTGTGTCAAAACTTGAAAAGGTTTTTCTCACGTTTTAAAGCACTCATTTAAGCTAAACTTTTATATACACGATTGTTTTGGATGAAAATATGATACTTAAATGATAATTTTCAAAATTAATTACCACTTAATGTTGTGATTCTGTCCTATGTATATATATATATATACGTATATTAATTGTAACTATTTAATAAAAAGTACCTAAAATAAAAATTTTCTTTGTTGATCTAAGTAGGAATTGACTTAATTTTTTTTAAAAATATTACTTGTGTTCTTTTATATTTAAGCTTTAAAATGGGGATACAGAGAGTGTGTCATTAGTATTGAATAATTTTCCAAACGTATTTTTTCAATTTGTATGTTTCTGTGTATTACGTTTTATTATTAATTATACTAAGCAGCCAAACATTTTCAAAATGCATTGTAAAAATAAGTCGAATTTTATAGTTCAATTTATGTGTGTGTGCTTTCTTTGCTATTCCTTTGTAGTTTTCTTTCTGTAAGTTTTTCGATTTTCTGGTTGCTATTTTTATTTAAAAGTCATTGTACTATTTGGGAGAAGATATATTATAGAGTCCTGGTGGGCATGGTATGGATCTAGGACCATAACATTATGCTATTTTTGTCTGAATTTCGTCTGAAGTCGGCACCGATGCGACAAAAGTCTCGCAAAAGTTCGAACATCAAAAAATGTCCGGAGCTTAAAAATCACGTGACACTACACACAATTTTGAATATTTTATTCCTCTCACGTTTACATTCCGCTTATCGAATGTCACTTTTTTTAACCTGATCTTGACGCAAAAGATATCCGCAGAGCATAAATATTTTCCGGGCTCTTACTTCTAAATGTATTCTCGCGGTGGCTTGATCTTGCCGCGTCTGGAGCCGTTGCCACTTGCGCATATCAAATAGTGTGTGAATGTTAACAGATGCGTCCATTTTGAAGATTTGGGGAAACGCGCTATCCATTTTTGTTGCATGTAAAGCATCGCTCACGTACATGTTATATAGTTTCTAGAGGGTTTTATTATTAAATAAAAAATCAAATTAAAGACTGTTGAATTTTCACTTTTAAGGAAAAATTCTATTATTTTGGTTTTAATTTTTGCCGTATGGGGAAGTATTTATGAGAACTATATTATAATAAATTTTGCATGTAAATTATCACAAATGTGTACAAGTGAATTCTTTTGTGTGACAGAGTATTCATGTGTTATTGGTTTAGCTTTTTTATGTTAAAACATTTTGATGTCTATAGGTATAAATTAAAATCAATAAGCTGTAAAAATTACTTGAAGTGTATTAATAAGTATTTAAAATACTGTTGCATAGAGAATTTTAAAACAATAATTTTCATGTACTAATTTATTAATCATCTTTAAAAGTTGTTCTTGAGCAGGAACTCTTCTGTCGTATTTGATTATGAACTTTATATGTCTAATAGGTTAAATTTATGTGACGTCATGGTCACATGACAATGGCAATCACGAGTTTCCAGCCAATTAGTTCATGCGCTTCGCTGTTGACAATTTTTGCTTTTTACAGAAACTTTCTTTAAAAATGTTCATCATAAAAATAAACAAAAGGTAAACAATACAGTTAATTTCAAATAACACTTGTGACATGAGACTTGTGTTTTTTTTTTTTCAAATTCTGGAAAACTTTTTGAAAAATCTTAATATTTGAACATCTTTTATTTTATTTATTTTTTTAGTGATAACTTCTTTAGGTGCGCTTTGTTGGAGAGTGAACTTGAATGATGTGTTCAAAAAAGCCAAGCATTGTTACGCTTGGGTTTGTAACGCTCGTAACAATACTGCTGAATCATTTGGGTTTAAGGAGTTATGTATTGGAGAAACTTGTGCAGCGAAATGGACAAATAGTTCTAATGGTCACTATTTATATTTCACCAAATCAAAGTGTAGAGAAATTATCAATTCATTGACAAAAATTTAGTTGCCTACACTGAAGCCGGATCAACTCTTCTAAACAAATTGCCTGTTATTTTAAGTGGGGATTTTAATGCAGATTTTTCAATAGACAAATCAAAGCCTTTAGTAGATTTTTTAAAATCAAAATTCAATTAATTACCGTGAAATCCGGCGTATAACGGCACCCATACTTTCAAGCTGCATTTTTTGATTTTTAAGTATATTCGCCGTATAACGCTCACCCCCTTTTTTACGAAGGAACCTGAAATGTACGTGTGCAATGCTATTGTGTTTTGAAGTCACTCTTCGAGATTATTATAAGGACGATAAAATTTGGGATAACTTGGTTTTAGGTTTTTGGTACCCTGAATCGTCTTTTGGAAATCTTTATTATTTTTTAATTAAATAATTTATTTATAAAAGGGTTTATTAAATATTAAATATTTTTATTAATAAATAATATTTATAATAAAATATAA
Organism: Trichonephila inaurata madagascariensis; assembly: GCA_019973955.1. NCBI lineage: Eukaryota > Metazoa > Arthropoda > Arachnida > Araneae > Nephilidae > Trichonephila > Trichonephila inaurata. The sequence goes on along the minus strand of BMAV01016688.1, from coordinate 143,477 downwards.
TAATAAAATATAGTTAAATGATATTTAAAAACATTAGTTGCAAATAGTTTATAATTGTAAATATAATATACTAGAAACAAAATATTATATGTAATTAATATAATTATAAAAATATATTATTATGAAAGGAATTTTTTACTATAATAAAAATGTCATTTTTATATGTTATTAAATTAATTATTTAATTTATAAAATATTAATAAATAATCTTTTCAAATAAATTTATTTAATTTCAAAAGGCTTTATTTAAATAATTTTTATAAATTTAATTAATTAATTTCTATAATAAATTAATAATAATTTCAATAATAAATCATAATTTTAATAATAAATTAATTTCTATTAATACTAATGTAATAATAATTTAATTATTATCAAATTGATTAAGTTAATTAATTATATAATAATGTTAGTTTAATTTTAAAAATAATAATTATTTTACTAATTTTTAAATTTTAATAATCTTTTGTTGATAATTATTTTAAATATTTTTTTAATTACTAGCATTTTATTTTTTGTTAATAATTAATAATTTACCTGTAAAATTTAAGTTTAATATTTTAAATTTTTTTTAAAATACAAATATATTACAAAATATCATTTAATATTTAATAAACCTTCATAAATAAATTTATTTAATTTAAAAATAATTAAATGAATTGAAGAAAAACGGATCCCTGAACAAGCCTTTATTTTCAGGATTTATAGCGATTTACCAATCAAACAGACTTTCGTTGCGGAAAATTAAAATTTAATTGATAAATGCTACTGAATTTCGAGGCGATTTCTCCCCATGACTTTCAATCTTTGAATTATTGAGGGTAATCCCTAAACGAGTACTACTATTATACAGTCTGATCAGTTGAATTCTATTGTTGCTCCCTCTTCGAGATAAGGAAAAATGATATACTTCTCTAGGACCACAACTTTTTGAGTTCATTAGAAATGTCATTTATTTTAAATAAACAATATTTCGATCTATGTAGAAGTCTTTAATTTTTTTATGTGCTCATCTTATTTTTATTTTAAACTCTCATTTTTTTTATACCCGGCGTATAACGCGCAACCGTAATCTTTGATCTTATTTTTTGTGTTAAAAGTGCGCGTTATATGCCGGATTTTACGGTATGTAAATGATCCAAATGAAAGCACGAGAAAGTACGGAACAATGCTTGACGGAGTTTTTTTTTAGATATTTAAATAATTTTGAACTAAAGTATTTATGACCTATTTCAGCTACCATAAACCTATATTGTTTCCTTCTTAGAATACAATGAATTCACGTATATGATTGTGTATTTCGCAAAAAATATTACTTTGAGTACAGACATATAAATAAATAATTTTATTGGGACAATATAATATCCCCTTGTTTTTTATTCACCTATTCCCTGAAATAACATTACAAATATTAAGTTATCACTTCTATCGTGTGATCATAAGCACACACACTTTTTTTTTACAATGTTTTATTGCAAGATTTTAAATGTGCGCATCATTAGTCGCGCGCAGCACAACAATTCTATGCATGTAGTCCTCTCAGCTTCTACTAGGGCGGCCGGATTTTGTTTTTATTTTACTATATCGTCATAAATCTTTCATACTACTTATAAATTGGGGATCTTGAAGGTGGACTTCGTTTACAGATAGTCCGAAATTTTCGCTGTACATATGTTGCGATTTAAATTTGATAAGCCAGGCTGCAACTTTTGCGCTTGTTCTTTCGGTGAAGCCATTTTGAAACGAGAATGTTGCTAAACGGGGCCGTTGCACCCTCTGGTTTGCATTTCATTCTTTCCAGGAACTTTAATTTTTTCTTTATGGAGCATAAAAGGCCGTAAGCGAAAATCTTTGTTCGTTTATTTTTAATTCATTTTTGAAAGTAGTCATACATTTCGGGCATCCTATATTATCAATAGTAAATAATTGTATGAATATAGAGCCATGACTAAAAGTACTGACCACTCTGTAAAGTGACTTTTAATACAGTTAGTAGTATAATATATTGGGGTGATAGACATAATTCTGAACCTAGGATAACTTTTGAAGCCGCCATTTTATTCTCCTAACTTCCACACTACAGGATGACTTTTGGGAAGATCTCCCTGAAAATAGCAGGCAATTACAATGGCGAATTCAGATTACTCAGATTGTTTTTAGAAATAGAAATAAAATTAAATTAAATAATAAATTAAATTTCAGTGTTAAAATACTAACTTATTTGTCTGCGAAATCGATTCTCTTTTAATAGTGGGTTCTTAATCAAACTTTTTGATATGTGAAGATTGAAAATTATTCCTACTGTAAGAGAAAAATGAGTATTTTCTTTTCACACTTAATAAAATGCTTTTGTAATACAGGATGACACAATTCCAACTGTGGCAAATTTTTGTAAAGATTTCAACCTGAGGAGTTAACAAAGAGCATATCTTGTGTGTGTGTGTTGAGGGGAGGCCCATTCCGTAAACGAAAATCTATCTCGCATTATAGTATTAAATAATAGTACAAACGTGTTCATCTACACTGTATTTGTTTTGGGGCTTCACCTATCAAGTATATTTATATCGTCTAATAATCTCTATTGCTCTTTCTTTAGAAGTTCTTCGGGATCGATTAAGGTTCTCGAAAGTAGCCCATAATCCTCTTAAATGATGAACGATGATGGGTGAAAAGCCTCATAAAAACACAGGCTTAGAAGAAAAATAAGTTTTTCGCTCCAGCCTCTCAGGATTTTTTTTCGCTATCCATCTTTTCCCCCCAATTCTTTACGAAAGTTTCTTTCGGAGATCTTTTCTTTTTAGTTTGTAGAAATACTTAATTCCCGCCGCACAATTGTCTCTTCATTTAATAGAATCCTTAATGTTTCGCCAAACGATTTCGTTTAGATTAATTCTAAATTCTGCTGAAATAAAAAATTAGCCTACACTAAAAATGGGTATTTTTAAATTCAATATCTTATATTTATATAATAAGTCCATATATTTCGTTTTTAATATTAAAAATCCTTTTCTTCAAATGATTTCTTTCCAATTATTTGATGAAATTAAATGGGATATAAGGGTGATTTGATGTTAAAATGTGATTTTTTTTTTTATTTATATTTATTGACCATCAAAAATTGGATCTAATGCTTGCATAAATTTATATATGGAATAAAAGAATTAACACAATTATGTGATTCTTCAGATTTTGTTTTTAAATTTTGTAATCAACTTTAGTAACCTTGCTACTTTTTATTAAATAACTTGAATTTATTTAATTGAACAAATATTTACTCTTTATACAGTAGGCTACAAAAGTGTTCGTACACTTGCAATTTCTTATAAAATTTAATGTTTTCGACTAATCAAAATTCATATATATTGTCATTGTAATTTTTTTACGATATCTGCAAGTTGTTCTTAATGGAATGATATGATTAGTTTTTGTAAAAATAGTATAACTATTTTTTAAAAATTAATAATCAAAAAGCTACTAAAAAATTACGCCAAAAAAGTCTTCGTACTCTTAACAAAAATCTCAACTTAGCTTTAAATATTGTATTTCTTTCTTAATTTTGTACTTAGTAGGATATCTTTTAGTGTCCACAACAACTTTTAAGCGTCTTGATATAGATTTAATCAGTTTTTTATAATTTCTGCATCGATTTTCCTCCATTCTTCTGTGATTATTGTTTTTACTTCACATTTTGTCTTTATTTGTCATGTTTTCTTTTTTTCATCAAAATTTCACCAAATATGTTCTACTGGGCTAAATAAAGGGATTGAGGAGTTGTTTTCATAATTTGGGGACAGTTATAGAGACACCAGTGGCGAACATTGAGAGCAGTGCGCTTGGCGTCTTTATCCTGTTAAAAAATGAAGTCGTCTCCAATATCCAAATTTCGGGCAGATAATTTTAAATTTTTCTTTAAAATATTTAAATAGAGCTCATGATTCACAATACCATAAAAAAATACCAAATTACCTAATTCTGAGGACAATGAGGTTGATTCATGTGACGTCATAGTCACATGATAGTGAAAGCCACGTGATTCTAGCCAATCAATTCAAAGACTCGTGTGACGTCATAGTCACACGATAAAAACTATCTTGTGTTTCCAACTAATCAGTTCACGCTCTCCTGTGTTGCCAAGTTTTGCTCTTTGCAGAAACTTTCTCTTAAAAAGTACATATGTATGTTAAATGCATTTTATTTAAAAATATAAACATAAATTATGATTTTTTTTAATTTAAAAAAATCTTTTTGAAGAAATTTTTTTCCTTAACATTTAAACATCTTTACCCAAGTATAAAATTTGAAGTTTTATCTGAGTTTTACAAATAGAACAAGTACAATTAGTTTAATGTTTGTTTTGAATTCAATGGAAAACACGTGTTTGTTTTTATCATGTGACTTCATGAATCAAGCCTATTTCCCTCACGCCAGAACGCCTTCACTTCTATGCTGAAGCATGAAGGTGGAGGAATTCTTGTTCCACATAAATTCATGGAATTAAACTCTTTATTTTTTCATTTACAAGCTGTTATAGGCCCATCGGAACCAAAAATGTTGAATTATCTGCCATCCTAATCAATTTGCTGTCAATTTTGAATTTTCTGAAACTTAATCCCAAGAATCTAGTTGAATCAATAATACATGGAGGTGGAAGTGTTCTTGCGTGAGGGTGTAAATCGCGCGGCCACAGAATTAGGTAATTTGGTATGTTTTGTTGATATTGGGAATCATGAGCTCTATTTAAATATTTTAAAGAGAAATTTTAAATTATCCGTCCAAAATTTGGATATTGGAAACAATTTCATTTTATAACAGGATAATGACGCCAAGCGCACTGCTCTCAATGTACGCCACTGGTGTCTATAACTGTCCCCAAATTATCAAAACCTCCTCAATCACTTTATTTAGCCCAGTAGAACATATTTAGTGAGATTTTGATGTGAAAAACAAGAAAACATGACAAATAAACACAAAATGTGTTGTAAAAACAATAATCGCAGAAGAATGGAGGAAAATCGATGCAGAAATTACAAAAATCTGATTAAATCTATATCAAGACGCTTCAAAGTTGTTGTGGACACTAAAAGATATCCTACTAAGTACTAAATTAAGAAAGAAATACAATATTTAAAGCCAAGTTGAGATTTTTGTTAAGTGTACGAAGACTTTTGTAGCGTATTTTTAATAGCTTTTTGATAATTTTTTTAAAAAATAGTTATAGTATTTTTAAAAAAATTAATTATGTCATTCCATTAAAAACAAGTTGCAGATATCATAAAAAGAATCACAATTACAATATATTAATTTTTACTAGTCGAAAACATTAAATTTTATAAGAAATTGCAAGTGTACGAACACTTTTGTGGCCACTGTATTTATTTTACCGCGAATCACTTCTTGTAGTGCTCTTAAGAGATACGCTATCTTTCTGAAGAATTCAAATTAGTTACATAATTTTTCCGTCCCATAATTTTTTTTAAATGCTATTTCTTGATAAAATGATAGATTCCGTATTTTTTTAAAAAATTCTACGTGGTGGATTGTAGTACATTAAAAATTGTCTAATTTCCTTGATTGTTCAAACAATTGGCTTCTTTATTTCCTTTATTGAAAATATTTAAGAAATGCTTTATAATCGATTTTTTTTTTTTTACTGCTTTCATGATTTATTTTTAAAAAAATCATATATGTTAGATCTTTTTTTCCTCATTTGGAATAAATTATATCATTGCTTAATGACATTCTGTTTATATTTCAAAATAATCTAATCGCTTTTTCTAGCAAGTGCATTATTTTCTTTTCAATTTAAAATTTAAATCTTCATGTTGTCATACAGTGTTGGAAGAAAAAAAAAAAATTCAGTGACATAAAATTTATTTATGTGTAATCTTCAAATTGCCTTCAGTGTGACATTAATCAAATAATCTTTTAAAAATTAACCTTATTTCACTTTGAATTTCGATCTTTTATTTATTATTTTTGTCTCGTAACATTTTTTTTTTTCATTCCTTAGTTTTAAATGTAGCTTAATTTTTTTATATGAATCTGTTGTGTTTTAAACTAATTAATTATTTCTGTTATAATTGATAAGTTTTTGTGTCTTTGTATTTCAATATATAAGATGAAAAGAAGGGGGATATTATCAATGAATGTTCTAACTCATACATATTAGCAGTTATTATAATTATATTAGTGATATTAATTAGTGTAAATAGTTTGAGCAGCATTAGTTTGTAAGAAGGAATGAGATGCTAAGGTTGTTAAGTCAAAAACTTGTACATCAACATTTTCAAAACTTTTGGAAATGATTTATAATTAGTGTAAAAAATATATATGTAGTGTATATTAGTTTTATATGTTTTATACATGCAATGTGTTGGATTTGAAATAGCATGCACTTTGCTTTTTAATGAATTGTCTATTCTTCAGATCTTTATCCCTAAATTAAATTCATTGTTGTTGAATTTTATCTAATTTCATTTACAGTGCATTTAGAAAATCAGCTGCATTTTGTCTCCAGTTACACAAAAGCCTATAAATTTTGCCCATTTGATGAAATTTATATCGGTAACAGCTTGTGAGAATTATTGCATCCTCAATTGAACTCTATATAAATAAGATTATGAAATTTTCTTTTCATGGCTTTTATATAGCCTCACTCTCTATATATAATATGTAGGAACTGAGGAGTTTCAAGAAATGCATTGGAGAACCTCAGGAAAAAAAAACATTCTACAAATTGAAAGAAAAATATTTCTTAAAAATTTTCTGTAGTGACTAATATAAATATATTTGCTGCATAACTGGTAAACACTTCCTCTAAAAAAACTGCTTCAATAATGCGTCAAAAATATCTACCTGACACAAAATCGATTAGTCGAAGGGAATATTCTGTTATTAATTAGAATTATTACGAATCAGCGTCTCAGACTGATCACCTGACCTGAACATCTGCTCAAGCACCTCAGGGCCCAAGGTCATGTATACCCAGTTGGGCACAGTAAGCCTTGGCCCTCATAGGCAATTGCACCACTGAGTTAAATTAAGAATCAGTTCAATACTTCTCTGGACACTTTCACTTTAGCTGAGAAATTTTTTAATTGTCCTTTTTTATGATAAATATTTCTTCATTTAATCTTCCAAACATGATACTTTGGCTGTTACTGTGCATTTTTTTTATGAAAAAGGAAAAAGTAAAATGTGATAGAATATTTTAAATAGCTGTCCATTAGACAGAATATGTAGGCATCAAGAATTGACAGATCTAATAAAACCCAACCTTGTTTTGAAGAAACTCTTTATCTTAACTAAATCATTGTTTTTGACATAATATATTTCTGAAGGTATTTTCTTTACTGAATAAATGCCTGTAATATTATTTTTATTTCCATTAATATATTTGGAATTTATTTTTTCTAGAATGTTCTACTTGTATCATTTTGGATTCTACAGTTACCACTACCGTTTCAATGGTCAATATAGCTTCTTAGCCCTGGTCACGTCTTGGCTCTTTATTCAAGTAAGTTTTATTATAAAATAGGCTTAGTATTATCCATAAACATTTATAAACTCTTGCCTTTATGGACATGTTATGGAAGGAAATGGATTTGAAATGTTTTACAATTAAAAATAGTGTATGAATAGAAATGTTAATTGTTTGAAATATTGAAAAAAATATAGTTTATAACAGGTACAAAAATATCTTACAGGATATTAAACAAAATATGGGATATTGAATTAAAAACAACTTATAGAATAGTAATTAAACAAATTTAATTTGTTTCACACTTGTCCAAGTGATCAACATTCTTCTTACAGTGGGGATTTACATAGCGATCTGGTTTTCACTGAATATAATGCAATAAATATGATTGTATTCAAAAAGTGATATTAATTGAAGATAAATTAATGTTACACTCTTACATGATCCTAACGGTCAATAATCTTACTTGCAAAGATTATTTACCTAGCGAGATCTGGTCTTCAGTGGATGCAATGTTATACATGTATAAGGAAATTTAAAAATTGGTGAACTTATAGAAGATATCACATCACTGGAAATCATGCTGCAATTTATTATAAATGCATATTAGGGTGGGTCGAAAATTTTTTTTTTCCAGAGTTTCTAAACCAGAATAGATGTTTTCTGGAATATAAATGAAGGGGAAAATAAAAAAAAATTTTTTTATTTTAAGTTCTGAAGTTTATGATATTTTAGTACTATAACATTTATTGTGAAGAGAGGTTGTCTATTAAATAGTTACAAGAAAAAACGTCAAGTACATTTAACAGCTTTTTTAGTCTTAAATTTGAAAAAAAAAACTTGCCCAAATTACGATGCATAATAAAGTGGAAGACGGAAAGTACCTGGATTGGACTGATTCAACAGTGTGGGGCATTTATTATGTGGCAATGCAGGGAGTTATGTCAGTGTAGGGAGTAATGAAATGTTACAATGTACATTGTACTATTCATTACTCAGTATTCATTTATCATTAATTATCACTTTTAGTTATTTATATTGTAGGAAAATAATTTATTCTTGGTCTAAAGTCTTCAAACTAAAATTAAGTCCCCCTCCCCCATTTTTTTTGAAAATTCAACCTCTTTGTAGCAATATTAAATTTTAAAATTATTTTTCTTCATACCATAGAACATCTTTTCCACTTAGATAGGTTTTGTTTAATAATTTTTTCTTCATATAATCACAATCCACCCTAATGCGTTCAATAGTTATTCTAAAATTTTTTACATAATTTCATTTATTTAATACATTTTTTTGCCTCTTTTTATAGCATTCCATGCTATTTTTCTTCCACCGATATGAATTGCCTACTATCTGGCTTGCCAATGAAGAATTGGAGTATGACTCTGATGCATCATATAATGGAGATAACTACACATTAGCCTCAGATGGATCTTTAATCGATGAAGACGAAATCTATGATCGCCAAAGTGATGAATTTTCTCTTTCTAGTCAAGAGTCTGATTCTCCAGATGTAGTTCCACCCGCTTCACACATTCCCAACAATAATGCAAATTATGGCACCAGGGGAAGAGATGAAGCAATGAATCAAGAAAACAATCGAAGAAACAGATCACCTGTAAATTGTTCCCTGATTGTTACATAATCTGGAGGGGAAAAAAAAGAAGTCATTTATGTTGCATAAATTAATTTATTTATTGTCTTTTCATCCAAGGAAATTTTTATTGTGTGTTTTTTGAATGTAGAATTGTGCATGTGGATTTTCTACTACTTTAGAAAACTCTTGAGTATTGATATTTAAAGTCGGTGAATGACTCCTCCCATTGTGTGTAAAAGTAGTGTGTCGTTGTCGTCATGTTTCATTTTTATGTTCCTGGCATATCAAGCTGTTGATTTCACATGATTTTACTGTGCAATGTGACGTTTTTTTGTTTTTTTAAAGAGGATTTTTGTTCTTTTATGAAGTTGCGAGTTTTTAATATAATTGATTTGTATTTTTAATGGTAATTTAACAAAGTATTTATTGTTCTGATTTAAATTATTTTTCAAAAAAAATATTAATATCAGGATTGAATGAAGTATGTGAAGCAATTCTGAGAAGGAAGTTCAGGATGATAGGATTTTAGAGGAAAACTACTTTTAGTTTCAAAAAGTTGCAATTTTAATGTTTTTATTTATTTTTGTATTTTTACTTTTAATGAATTTTAAGCTTTGCTGTTTTAACATTTTCATGGGGAAGATTAACAAATTTTAGACCTAGAAAAGTTCAGATATTTGTCACCTTGCCTTTCAGTTTATTTTCGCAAGAATTGATTTTTGTCTTTTACAGATAATTTAAAAGTGAACTAAAAATCAAAAATAACATAAGATGGGAAGTATCTCTATCAACTTTTACCAATAATGGCAAACTTTGAAAAAGTATTATTTATTGTTAAACTAAATTCCCATAGGTTTGATGTATATTTATAGGAAATCGGATTAGACATATCAAATAATTTGTTTTTTATTCCTCTTTTTAGTACAATGGGATAAATTTCAGTTTTTATTAATTGACATCTGAGTTTTTTTATTAATTGTCGTAGTTCTGTAAAACTCTGTTCCAATTGGGCAGTTCATATTATCAATAAAACTAAATCGTATTTTTTAAAAAAATTGCTTAACTTGGCATTTTTTAGCTTTATAGAAGTTAACTATGGATAAATTATATTTAAGTCTAATTTATATAAAAAAATTTACTTTCAGAATGTAGGAAGATAATTATTCATTTTATTGATGGTTATTACTTATTTCTCGGAATATATTCTTAGTGAAATATATTCCAACATATTTCAAATATAATCTTTATATTTGAAAAAGATATTCTATGTTCATGTAATTTATTGGTGGCCACTGTGCATGAATTTATTTTATAGGTTTGTAATTTAGAGGCAAGAGATTAGCTCTGTAGTCATATTATAATTTATAATTGAATAAATAACATTATTTTAGTAGATGTAAATACATATTACTTCCCACCAGTGGTGTAACAAAGAATATAAGCCCCCTGCAAAGTAAAGTTTTGGGCCTCAAGCTGGATCTTATAAAGGATTGGAAAACCATAGCATAGGCTTTGGGCCTTCTAGAATTCTGGCCCCTGCGATGTGGAAGTGTATGTTACGCCACTGCTTTCCACCATTATACAGTTCTATTGCATATTAATCCTGATTAAATATTTTGTATACTGATAGCTGCTGTGTTGCATGAATTTGAAATTAACTATGTTCATTGTGTAATATATATGGATATATACAAGTATTTCCCCTATTTTTCCCTTTGTGAATGTTCAACTTGGAATATAAAGAATTGATGTCTTCAGTGTCATGTAAGAAAGAAACGGAGTAATAAAACGTAAGTTATTCATATTTCTGTCCTTAGTAGTGATGCTGTGTTTGTGGATATAAATATATATTGTGCAAATGAATTCAATTTCTCTCAATGTTTTAGTCAAAATTGTAGTTTGTTGTCTGATACATCAAATCTGTTTGCGTTTCCAATGCTCATAGTGAATTTATGGTAATAATTTTCGAAGCAAAGCAATCCATTCCTATCATGTCACATCTGGACTGATGTTTCCTTCCCATTTTGGTTATGAATGATATGCTTATGGTTATGCATTCCTTTTATGTTTTATATATTTATTAGAGTTTATTGTATAAAGAAATGTTTAAAAGGAAACATAGGTTGGTTTATGTATGTATATGTTTTTTTTAAAAAATTGATTTGTGAGAAATGTTAAGAGAAATGTGTTATGTAATTTAAAAGTTTTATTTAGTGAGAGGTAAGCATTTCATGAAGTGTTAAACATTTTTTTCTGAATAAAATATGTTTTTTGTTTAATCCCTTAACTGTGTGTGCCAAAAGTTGTATGATGTGCTGATTAGTGCCACTGTTTTTTGCATAGTTATGTATTTATATTGAGGGGAACAGAAAAGGCATAAGTAAATCCTTCACAAATACTGTCAAGGTCATTATATTGCATTCCAAATCTTTTGGAATAGTTTTACGGATAGCAATGCAAGGTAAAGGTTTGTACTTCAAAAGGCCGTATGTATTCGCCAGGGGCAGTTGTTAACGCACCAGCTGAGGGAGGCATACATACATTTAATATGCTCATGGCAGTTAAGGGGTTAATATCATTAGATTTGAATTCGTTTAGTTGTCATGGGTTTGCACTTGTTAATTCAGAGTGTATCACTTTCATCAGTTTTAATTAGTTACGTTGTAATAGTTTAGTAAAAAAAAGCTATAATTTCTCCAACTGGTTGATTTCAATTATGTTACTTATTTATTGTGTTCCTCAGTATTTTGAATTCTAATAAAGTTTATTAAATTTGTTACCTAGCAAGTCTGATTACAAAATGTTATTTTTGTGATGTTTTCAAAGTAAAAATTTTTTTAAAATTTTATTTATTTGTTCTAAGTTTTAAAATGATTTAGAAATTCTTTAATCTAATGTTAATTTTTGAAATTAAAAAATCATGGTGCTACTGTTATTATTGTAAATATGCGTACAATTTTTTAATTGAATCCTTTACTTTGCTATTTTTCTGATCCAAAAATTTTTTTGAAAATTTTAAGTTTCATGTTTTTAAGAGTACATTTTTTTAAAAATTTGTTTCACTCCTATACCCTTGGCTTTTGCTAAGTAATTTTCCCATCACCTTGTAAATATTTAAAAAGAAATCACAAATGATGACGAAATAAAAGTAGTTAAATATTTTAAGTACTCAAATTTATCAGTATTCAAAAAAATCTTTCTTTTCTTGAATAATTGCTCAAAAAATTGAATGTCAATTTAAATTTTTATTTTCTTTACTAATGTTTTTAGAGATTGAAACATAAACAAGAACAAATTTTATTCATGTTATTGCATTGGCGTAGAATGGTGTTTGTGAAACAATATTGATGGAAATATGTCAAATAACATCTCAATTTGTATTATAATAAATATCGTGTCAACTAGTGTGCTGTGTGTTGATATTATAACAATATTATAAATGTATATCCATGAAATTATTTTATTCCAAGAAAAATGTATGGCCCTATATTGGTGTTTACTTGAAACTATTCTCTATCTGTGTTTAAAAATATATATATATATATATTAATTGTTGCATCTGCAAATGTAATGTGAATTGCATGTAATAGGTCCTATAAGTTGAAACTCAAAAGGTCTGTGGATTAATTAGAAAATGTTCAAAAAGAGTTAAGTTATTTGAGTTGATTTTTAAACTTGTTTCATGATTTTCTATTTGATTAATTTTTTTGTTCATGTTTTAAGTATTTGAAAATTTTTATTTCATACAAATTTTATCTTTTACCTCCACTTGGAATTTTTGAAATTTTATTACTTTTTCAAATATTTAATTTTATTTTCGTTATTTAAATTTAATTTATTTCAAGTTTATCATTATTATTTTTAAATTACATGAATACAAAATTTTATGTATTGTATAAATATTGTAAAAACACTGGATAGGGTTTTATGATAGTTTTCCCAAATGAATTTGTGAAATGGAAGTATATATGCTGTAAACTTCACTTCTGTATCATTGTTTAAAAAGCTGGAGCTTTCAATAAAAGTTAGCTCATGCATACATTTGTTATTTTTATGTGTCTATTGAATATCATTTCTATTTCATTCTCGGATATAAATATCGAAGCAAAGACCACAGTTAATATCATTTTAAGTACAGTTTGACCTCTATTTAACAAAGTCGCTAAATCCCGGAAAAAAGTTCGTTATATGGAAAATTCGTTAAAAAGCAATTCATCTTTTAATGTACTTTAGAAACCACATAAAGCAAATTTTTAAATTCATAAACATTATGTATTATTTTTTAAAAAGTAATTGTATTCACACTTCATTTTACCTTCAAATTCATTTTATATATCTTGCCCATCAAAAATAAAACTGTAAGAAAAACGGGGGAAAAAATTGTCCAGTTGAATTGTCAAAAAAACAAATGCATTTTCAACTTAAAAAAAATTTTATTTTAGAATTAAGGAATTTTTTAACAACGTTTTCTTGATTTTATGTCTACAAATAATTTCAAATGTACATTATTTTATTACCAGTAATTTTAATCATACCCTACCATATGCATTCTTAAAAATTTAATTACTGATAAAATCTGTTTGCTTTATTTGAGTTTTTTTGTTTGAAAAATTATGGCAATTTCATTGCCCTATGTGAGTTAGGCACCTGGTAAAATCAGTTCCAAGGTCATTGATAACCATAAAACGTACTAAACGAGAGATTAATTTGAAAAATGACCGGAAATGTTTTAAATATAGAGAGAAAATCGAATCACGAGAGAAAAAGTTCGTTAAATAGAAAATGCACTTCGTTATTCGGAGGTTATTTTACGAAGGAAATAGTTAAATGATCTTGGTTCAAGGAATAAGTTTGGAAAACAGAGAGGTTCAACTGTGTTAAAAAAGCGAAATTTTTATTCATATTAGTTAATATACGTATGTTGATATATTTTTGAGTATCAAATGAGATAGTGTACACAGAAAAATAGGACAAAACACTTTTGAAGAAATGATGCTGTATTATAACATAAAATGCATATACATGACATGATTTTAGAATCAGAAACAGACTTAGTTTTTAACAAGGTCTTTATTTGATCAAAGTTACACATCATCTGACGCAAGAGGCAGAGAGAGAAAGAACGCCACCGAATAATAAGTGGGTTAAACACTTAAAACACCGATCGCGGCTTCCATGAGTGCTCTTGAAAGTTAATGCTGACATATAGGCATTAAATTAACGATCTGGGTAACATGTTTATTGGTGGCCATATGTTCGGAAGAAATAAATGGGTCATTAGTTTGATACTTGAAGAGGTGAGGAGGTAATATAAAAGTGAATTACTAGATAGGAATTTAATTTTTAATCTAATCTAATTATCCTTACATACATGTAATGCAGATATATATGAAGATAAAGAATTCTTATTACAATAGTAATAGAAGAAATGTGTTTTGTAACATGTCATTGTAGCTCAAAATTGTTATAATTAGATAAAAAATTCAATACAGAAAAAAATACGTTTATTATTTGATATGTTTAATTACATATTTAATACATAATACAATTAGACACTCAATACAGTTTTATGGACGTATGGAAAGTACAATATTTCTCTTGGTCATTCTATTTTTATAGGTGACAATTCAGTCAAATGGATTTTGAACCCTGACCCCCTCAAAAAAATTGGGAAAAATAAAAAAAATTTTGGGGAAAATTCCCGGGGAAACCGTTTTTTGCTGGGTTTTAAATAAATAAATTTTGGGGGGGTTTGAAGAAAGCTTATAAAATTTTCCTTTTTTTTGTTCCTTTTTCAGAAAAAAAGTTGGGCTTGAAATTTTAAATATGAAAAAAAAAAAATATTCAAAGCCTTAATTCATTCAAACCAAATGTTTAATTTTTTATGGCAATAAAAACTGTGGTCAACTAATGGTAAGGAGAGAACAAATCAAATAAGGGGTTCATATTCTGAATCCAATAAAGTTGTGTGGAATAATTTTGTTTGTTACTTAGAGTACAGCCTCTATGTGCTGTATGAGAAATGTATAGAAGCGAAAACAAGGGATGTCCAACCCTAAAAAGGGCTTTAAAAAAAGATTCGGAATTACTAAATCAATATAACCATTGTATAGCTGAAAAAGAAGTATAACATTCATTCAAAAGCATACATTTATCTATAAGAAAGGATAATATATTCTTATTTTTCTTTCACATCTAATCTCTAATCATTTGTAGAATTCTCTGTTAATATATTAATCTTAACTCAATCTACGTAAATTGCAATCAAAATGGTTGATGAAAAGTTACGACTAAGTTGCTGCTAGCTTTTTTCCATCCAGAATTGCTACTCTACGATGATTAACTACTTAAATCAGGAACTAATTTGATATCGATGCGCTACAAGTTTTTGGCGTGATTTTGAAATAGGTCTTTGATGGCTAGTCTAATGTTATAGTATTGCATTGTTATCACGTCATGACGAAATTTTACAACTATTGCGCATTCACACCGGTAGGGTTTGCTGTAGCCCAGTGGTTAAGGGGGTTTCGGATCAGGAGGCATGTCAGAGTTCGAGCCCACCCACTAAAGACCCCCCGTGTGGGGCAGGATGCACGAAATCTGTGAGATGAAAAACCCCCCCCCTTGGTGTGGTGTGGTAGTTGAGAGGGGTGCCAGCTCAGGTTTCCACGTCATTGACCATGGTTAAAAATTAGTGGTCCGTCGCCAAAAGCCCCGTGTAGCTGAACAGTGCGACGTTAATATTCACTTCACTTCACTCAACCAAAAGGGGCACGTGGGTTAAAGAATCAAAACTTCATATCGCCCGATATGAAGTCTCTGATTCAGCGTTTTGCCTGACGCGACCCTTTGTGAATCGGTTTAGGCGGGAAAGTCCGTACCGTACTGATATCAAATTTGTGCTTTATAAATTATTTTATTTAGTAGAATTAAGAAAATTTCTACACTTTAAATCTAACATCTCAAATGGCAGCTGTGTGTGTGTCTTGACCTCAAACGATATTTTTATCCCGTCATGTGTTCGAATTATTTTCTTTCAGGACATGTGCGGATTGCTGAAGCTTATTAAATCTGTTGGGGTTCGAAGGTCTCTTATTGACGTGGCTTGGATATGGAGAAAAGGGTGCCAACTCTTATGCCGATCTCGTCATCTGATCGTGATTCAAAATTACTCGTCTGTGGTTAACGGATTTTAGTTAGGCAGTAATAGATTAGCAGAAAATATTCGATGAACAACAACAAAGAATTTTAGGATACGAACATTTTAGAAATGGATGGTATTATATAATAGTTTGATTTGTTGATCCTCCGTGATTCCTTTCTGGTTTTAAGATGTAACCAAGTATTAAGACGTTGATGGTAATTCTAAGATTAAAACCCAATATATTTTTTTCTGTTTATTGATGTTTAGCATTTTGTAAATTTGCATTTCACATTGCGAATGTCATTAACTGTGTTTTAACTTTCCTATTGATATCGTTTTGAATTTCGTATACCAACAAAATTAAAAAAAATCCAGGTAAGTCTAATTTTTAATTTTGTTTTTTATTTTCAGTTACATTTGCCGTATAAGTAAATCTAGTCATCAAATACCTTCTTTAATATATTCCTTGTTTAAGATTTTAAGTTTTATTATTTTTTAATCGTAATTCTAAAAATTATTTTCTCACTGGAGGTATTCTTTTTAATTCAGGTTTTTCGAATATCTTTGAACATTTCATTTCAAGAAAAGAATCACATGAAGGCTTTTATTTACAGCTATTAACTGGATATTCCAGAATAAAATCTCAAAATAACCCTTTTATAAGTGAATTTCCTCTTATTTTTTAGTCTTCAATGCACTAAAAACTTTTTATTTCGGACAGTTGATTGTGTTAGAATATGTGGCATTAATTCAAAACAAAACATTTGTTTACCACTGTAGTATACAACTAATGTCTCTTTAGTTTTTAAACTAATTTTTTCCCTATATGGTTGATTTGAATATCAAATTCTGAATTCTACACTTACTGTAGTTCTTAATGCATTATATTAATGATTGAAAGTTGAAGTATAATCACTCACGATTTTTAAGATTATTTAAAAAATGTTTTACTCTACCATTGGCACTTCATTTCGCTTCGAAACAGCAGACATCATTCTAAATAGTAGAATGCATTGGAATTTTTTTAATTGAATCACTTCATTTCTTGGAATATTTTTTTAAAAAAAATTAATTGTGGCATTGTATTAATTCTTTTTTATTCGAAAAGGTTAGTTGTAATTAAATCAACTTGATTAAATCCACGATATTATACAATGCAGACATTAAATTAAAAGACAGAACAGTATATACTACTTTTTTCCGTGAAATTCGTTAAGGATTTTACTTGAATGGAATCGCTTCGTTTATCGTCTGCAACAAAACCACAGCAGGAAAAACGAATTACTTCCAGAATAATACGGGTGCTGCTATTAAATACAGACGACATTTAATCCACCAGCAGTAGAAAGACCAAGATAACCCACTGAGTAAATCTAGATTTTTTTTTTAAATCTGGGAGCCACCGAAGATTTTTAGTTGCTTTTTTCTGCTCTTGGATTCTTTTCCTTTATATTTTTTATTTTTCGAATCTTTAGAAAGACAAGTCGAACGCATTAGAGACTTTTAAGGATTCGACTAACAAGCTTAAGCCGAAGTTCTTTAAGACAACTGTTCTTTTAACATTAAATGATTTTAAAGAGCAAAAAAAAAAAAATTTTAAAAAAAAGAAAAAAGAAAACCGTTCCGTTAAGAAAAGAGGAGTTAAAATCTTAAGTCAACGTTTTCAGTTCCCCTTTTCATACCCCTAACTCGTTTAAATCTTACGATGATCATAAAAAAATAAGGGAAAAAAAAATACATATAGGAGAAAAGAATTTAGTTTAGTTTAAACTGAAGTTTTTAAATGGGAAAGAACGAGAGAGAGATAAGGAGTGAAATTTACTTCACAAAAAGATTAACAGCACGATAAGGAAGATCTAGTTTGGATAAGAATGAGTTTTGCTACACAACTAAAAGTTTTCGGAACTAAAAATCTGATGATAGAGGAAAGGATAGTTTTACTTTAGTTGATTTTTGTTTATCTAATGAGAGGTTAATATGATTTTAAGAAAGTTCGTGAACTAATTTGAGGCGATTTTTTCCCCTTCATCAGAAGATGACTTTGCTTTTTGTTTTCCTTGAAGTATAACTTAAGAAATGCTTTGAGATAAAAGAAAAAAAAGTTAATTGATTAAAGTCCATGGAAAATTTTTGTAATTAAACTTCCGCTTAGCATTCATCTAAATTTCTTTAAGCAATCTTGAGGAAATTACTACAAAATATCTTAAATTTTGAGGGCTCTACAAAAAATTAAATATAATATTTATAAATACTTCTAAATCCTTAAGGTATCCGACTACGTTCGGAACTGTGATTTTAAAAAAGCACACAAATGGATAATTTTCATGATATTTAGTGTCACTTATATTAGAATACATGTATAAAATTGTTTTTTAAAGGGAAAATTTTTACAAAAATTATTTAAAAAAAATTTTTTCCCGGAAAAATTAACTTAGAATAACCTTTTTTCAAAATGTTCTCCTTTTGTGAAAAATCCTTCTATTTCGATAATATTTTGCCTGTATATAGCTCAGACCTCTGTACAGAGGCTCATCTATTATTTTTGAAAAATGCACATTATTTTCAGAGTTACAACCCATTGGGAAAAAGTTATCGCTTTTTTTTTAAAATTTTCTCCCCTCTGTTCTCGTAAAAAATGGGATAAAACCCCTTCTAAGTTATATATTTCCCAAAAAATTTGGGTTTAGACTCTGTACAGAGGTCCAAGGGTATATACAGGCAAAAAAATTATTATAGTAGAAGCATTTTTTTTAAAAGGAGAATATTTTTCAAAAAGGGTCACCCATTTTTTCATTTTTTTTCAAAATACTGTACTTAAATAATTTTTTTTTTGTAATACTATTCTTAAAAAAAATTTAATATACATTTTCTTACCTAAGGAAAACTAAATATCATAAATATTATCCATTTATACGCTTTTTTCAAAATCCCGTTCCCAAAAGTAGTCGGATACCTTTTTAAAGGGAATGCCCGCAACCCTCGGTTTTCCCCACAAGAAACATTAAACTATTTCTCTTTTTTTTACCAATATATTTTTCTTAGGTTTGGGCTACTTTTTATGAAAATCACTTAATATTCCTTGTTAAATCACTTTATATTCATTTTTTGGTGTAGCTATATTTTATTCAGGAGTTACGATTAAATACACAATTAAATTAAAATATTAAATCAAAACAGTCTAAAATATAAATAATCAACATCCTCCCCTTCAGCGGACCGCGGTAAAATTAACAACCGTTGACCGGTCCGCGGCGATAAAAAGGTTGCGAAGCACCGACTAGGATCGGAGACCAATTTTTTAAAAATTGATTTTCGGAAGAATTTTATTGTTTTAAAAGGCATAAATATAGGTTTAAAGAGTCATAACTATTAACTAAATAGCATGTATCATCTTTTGGTTTTGAAAAAAAAATATTTTTTTTGAAATTTTTGCAAAATTTTCAAAGTAAGAAAAAACGCCATAAATAAAAATACATTTGAGATGTAATGCAATTTTAATTTGATTGATATACTTATTGATCCATCGGAAGTGTCACAAACCGCAGGATAAAAAATATTTTAAGAAATAAATATTTGATAAGCATAAACTTGGTGTTATAATGATTTTTCGTCAAAATTTTATGTTAACTAAAATGGCTGTAAAAGGGGGTTAAAGTATCTTTTAAAACCCGGGTTTTTTTACACACAAAGAGCCTTAACATATCCTTATTGTATAAAATCTTCTGTGCGTGGGATGTGACTAAACCTCCAAAGGGTGGACCATTTTGATGAAATTTTTGTGGGTCCAAGTGGATTCAGAATGGTTTATTACAATTCGGTCCAATACGCAATAAGTTAAAAATATATTAATTAAAAACATTAAAAATATTCAGCTCAATATTCACCTGCATTGTTGTAACAACGTTATTGTTATAAAAACGACGTAAGTTGTGTGGCGTCAAAAATCGATTTTCGGCCAAACCGGGTCTATTGTTACAAAATGCCGGGTTACAAAAATGCAGAGGAATCATGCTTTTTAGCGTTTTTAATTAATATCTTTTCATATAATTTTTATATATGTAATTCTTCTGGGCATGTGTATGTGATTGAACTTCTCCTAAACGGCTGGACTGATTAGGATGATATTTTTTGTGTGGGTTTCAGTGGATTTGAGAATGACTTAGATTCACAATTTGGTCCGATATCGCAATTAGTTAAAAATGCGCCAAAATTATGTAAGGGCGCGCGATTATTCATAAAAAAAATCGTGGGCAATTTTTTGAGCCACTATTTTGAGCTAAAACTTTGAAGTTGTATTTTTTACCACAGATCCCAATGATTCTTTCAGACTCACTACCCATTCAAATGTTTGCAATTTCCATTTCACTTGGTATTTTGCTATGACCATTAATAAGTCACAAGGTCAAACAATGACAATTTGTGGCTTAGATTTAGAAAACCCTTTGCTTTTCACACGGCCAATATGTTGCATGTCCGAGGTTTTGGCAAACCATCGCATTTGTTTGTTTATACCCCACAAGGATTAACCAAAACATTGTACATTCAATGGCATTACAATAAATTTATTTTCGGGATTAAAAATATACCTGTTATGAAAATAGCTCGAGTTTTATTTTTTTACCCTTTAATCAAAACAAGTTTAAGTTTCTATTCAGAATAGGTTCTATATTCAACTTAGTTCATAGTAAATACATACTCACACGCAATCGATAGTTCGAATTGTGGTGATGATGACAGCTATTGTAATAACTTCCTTTATAAAAGAAAAATTCATCAAAACGGTCCAGATTGTTACAACTTATTCAAAAAAGTTTGTAATTTTCGGATTTAAGACGTGTGTACATCGGGACCGCTAGTATTTTATAAGTGTCATTGAATTTGAATGGATTATTATGGAGATACCTGTTTTTCGTGTACAAATTACTGGAAAAATTTCTTTCTTCAAAAAACACAAATACAAAAATATTCTTATAAGCTAGATAAACTAAATGATATAAAAACAATTTAAAAACTCTAGTTTTATATATTATATTTTCTTTTTCTCCAATGCTTTTTTTTTTTTCAAATGGCCCTAACATCAAACACACACACACATAACAAAACACTCTTTTAACCTAGTCGGATACCTTAAATGAAACCCTTGCTTGTGTATAATGTGTTTGAATATAGAAATGCAATGTAATACTTTGGTATAGTGAAAAATATTTATAAAAGCATTATGATACAAGTCCCCCCTCCATTTTCTTATAATTCGGATTTTTATTGTGCGTTGTTAGGAAATTACTAAAGTGTAATTTCCTAATTTTTCGAAAATAATCATTCTTTAATGATGTCATCGATCTATCTATTTTCAAATTAATATATGAATGAAATCAAAAGAAAGTAGATTATCAAAATACAATAATAGTAAGATCAGTGAATAATTCTCCTTTTTTTTTGCAGTATAAACGCACAATACCAGAAAATACGCTATTCAGACATTTTTTAGGGAGGGGGCATTAAACTTGTACTGGGAATTCTAACTATTCCTAGGTTAAATAGCTTAGATTTTTGGCACATTCTGAAAATATCCAACGAATCCTGGTGGCTGCGATAGTCTAGTGGTTAATGGGCTTGAGCTTGTGATCGGCGTGTCATAGTTCTAGTCCTAGTGCCGTTTCACACTATTTCTACCCCTCTCAAAGATTCGCTTACTACAACCAATACACCTTGTAATTTTGAGCCACCGTTAGAAGACGCAGTCGACTCTTGGATAGGCACCCAATTCTCTTACTCACTCCTCATCAAGATTTCGATAAATACAACGTGTATCACCTCCTCTATAAAATGAGTGTTTAGAGGCATCAGGATTGGTATATTTGTCAATTATAGATTATTTGACATTTCACACAGATAGGCTTTACACTACCAATTTGCATAGTAAATTTGAACAATGATTCAATGACGAAGTCATTACATGAGTAGGCACGCTACTTGTTACATTAACACTTACCAATTTGCCACACTCAACTTGAGGCCAGGGACGTCTTAAGACTTTTAGAGGCCCCTACACAAATGTAGGCCCCACCTATGACCCATATAAGTAGACAATACATAGAATGTTTTGTCAAATACTCGTACTAACGATAGCCCAAAAGAAATAAATGTGCATGAGTTACAATCTCACAAATCGGCTCAACCGACTGCCGTCTTTTGACTGAATGAGTAATGATGGTGTATGGTGGTAGGCTTAGGATCTCACGGGGAGAATGGGGTATCAGTACTGATGTTATTCTCGTCTTTTGACTGTTTCTAATAGTTTAGTACTGTCACTTGACTGTGGAAATTAAAATACGGATTCACGTAGCATGTTTCAAAATTATATAAGCACGTTTAAACTGCCAGAGTTTAAAGTTCTCACGTCGACATGATGTGAAGGTTTGGAGAATGGGGTTCCAGCATAGATTTCGTTCTCGTCATTTGACTATGCTTAACGGTCCAATAACATTTTTTGAACGTGGAACGATGAAGGGAATATTGCATATTAAAATACGTATTCATATGGTGTGTTTCAAAATTACAAACGCATGCTTAATCTATCAAGGCTTAAAATCCTCACGTTAGTCACGACTGAGTGTGTAGAAATGGGTCAGAGTGCCAGGTCAGACATCGACTTCGTTATCTGAATGTCGTTGAATATTACAAGGCGTATTATATTGTGATTGGTAGATCTTGTACTCAAAAGTAATCAACCGGAAAACATTCAGAAAACCAAAAATATATAAGGATACGTATTTGTATGGTGTGTGTCAAAATAACAAACATAAGCTTAATCTGTCGAGTCTCTAAGTCCTCACCACTGTAATGTGACCTGAGCGTGTAGGGTGTGGTGAGAGTGCCAGGTCAAACGTCGACTTCGTCATCTGACCATCATTGAGTATTACGAGGCGTATTATATTTGATTGGAAGAAATTACCACACCACGTGAATGAGGGGACTTTGAGTTTCGACAGACTTAATGAGCATCAGCCCTTTCTTCACGACGGGTCTTCAATGGCACCAGGAAATCTGCTACGTAAGTACTGAGTACATTTTGGACAATCTAATAACCCCAAGTTCGCCTTCGAAACCCCCGATTTATGAATGGTATAAAAGATTTATATAGCCATTGGTATCGTATAGCCAAAACTATAATCTGGTCATTCTAGTTTCTTTTTATGGGAATTCATGTAAAACATTGTTTACCGATCTCCACAATTCGTGACATTGATGAACTGAGAAGTCGAGTTACGGTGGTCACACATCCAGACTGTTTCGAGTTTGAGTTTGAGGTTTTTTGGCGCAAGAGCCAATTCTAGCTGTGCTGTGCCAAACATTTCTACGTATCTGAGATCTAGACGTGAAAAGAAGAAAAGAGAAAAAATTGAATGACAAGATAGAGGGTCGAAAATAGAGAAGGATCACTAGGGTAACCCCAGATACGTGAAACCCGTGTTTACCAAGACAGTAAACCCCTTGGGAAAAGGAAAAGATCACTAGGGCACCTCGGGAGCGTGAAATCCGTACTCACCTAAAGAAGGTGAGCCCCCTGAGGGGATCCAGACTGTTTCATTCTGCTGTGCTTCATAGAACTTGGTTATAAATCTCTTATGGACTCGATGTGTGGGATACCACTAATCGTGCAACAAAGTATCATAAGAAAGTAGCTGATATTTTCCTTGCGAATAAAAAAAACAACAACCGTAAGTACATGTCTTTATTTGTTTACTTTTAATTTTTTAAAATTGTAAAGATGCATTTCAAACTTCCCTGTATTAAGTACGTAATAAAATACGCTATAAGGGACAATATTTTTTTTATTCTCTCTATACCCCCTCTCCCCACAAAATAATCAATTAAATATTCTACTGTCTGTATGATAAATCAGTATCTGAGTACTTATATTGAGCCTTTTTTCTGTATACGAAACTACATTTTCTATTTCGTCTTAATTTTAGATTAAGAATACATTACTAAAATGAATGTTTTTTGTGAATCTGATTTACTATTTTTATTTACTTGTTATTTTTATTAAATTCGTTTTCTTTCGATAAAAAGTGAAATTTTTTTATTTGAGCTTGGAGAAGAGTGTTTAATGAAAATCACTGTAACTGATCTCCGAAGTATCTATACTAGGGGTACTCAACCTTTTTTCCCGCCGGGACACATACTAATGGTCGGTATTTCACACGGGCCGCATACACACACACACATGAGACAATTATTTAACGCGGATAGTGGGAAAAACACACAATAAGGCCAAAGTAATAATGACAAACAAAATAGATAAAAAAAAATATCAAAACTCATTTTTGGCTTTTATTTTAATACTATATTAACTTTTCCAACACATACACACACACTCTCTCTCTCTCATGAATTTTTACTGAATCAAGGGATTATATTTTTATTTTATTTCATCTATGAGCAAGTCTTTTGCTTTCATTCTACTATTAAAAACAAATTGATAGCAAAATTTATACATTTGATTGTTTGATTTACAGAATTTCCTGTTAAATTTTGTGCATTTTTCTCCAAGAATTGAATTTCTTTGTGCAATGGGCCATGATTGGGCCACTCAAAAAAGGCCGGCGGGCCGCACAGGTTGAATATCGTTACCTTATACCCTTCTCAATTTTCAATAATATTTTATGGTGATACGAATTTTTATCCATATCATAAGAGTTGTAAATATTTTAATCATGTTGAATCTTATATTAATCCATGATAGTGTGAATGTGTTAATTCTGACGTTCAGTAGACTGTTCAGTAAACGATTTCCAATCCTTTCTTAAGTACAAATATGACCACGATAGCTGAGTGATCATGGTTGTAGACAGTGGCGCACACAAGGGGCGTGTCCTAGGGTCCGGACACCCCCATAGCCTTTGATTATTTTTTCGATTGGTTATAATCCTATGTATATATTACGTAAAATTTAATTTTGTATTTGTTAATAATAAATTATTTTATTAATTAATGCTAATTATTTATTCAATAATTTTGTATTGTTTTTGTTCCCGAAAATCGATAAAATCAAAAGAATATGTTGGACGGTGTATTGGAGCATGATACCAAAATGGTGGACTTTCGACCCTTGACCTCCCCTTGTAAATTTTTTGTGTGCGCTACTGGTTGTAGACTCATGACTCAGTGGCGTAACGTACACTTACGCATCGCGGGAGGGGGAGCCCCAAAGCCTGAATGACGTTTAGTAAGTATTAGGGGCCCCAAACCTGACTTTACAGGGGTCCTTAATATTCTCCATCAGTCGTGATCGGTGTTCCTTCTGACGAAGGTTCGGTCCTAGGATAGCCCACACCCTTGGCGCGAATTATTTTGGTTGGCGATAATTCCGCCATCTTGGTAACCCTACTTTGATACACTAGATAAGGTAAACCTAACTATTTTTGGAATTTTCGTATTTTGTCGGCGGGCATTTCCAATTTCGTCTTTTTGTTGTTGGACACCGGGCTGGAAGTATGGCTGCGTGTGTAAGTGAATATACCTTAGAATTTTATACTGTGTTGAATGCGAAAGGTAAGAAAGAATTGATTGAATGGGTGTATGAAGGAAGAAAGCATTGATTGCTTTGAATTATGAATGTCCTAAATGTAATGAGCGAATGGGATTATACGAACGAAAGAGTGCTGTTTTGGATGGATTTGAATGGAGATGTCAAATGGGTATGTTCTACCATTACCTCGCAGAATATATATGGCGGCAATCCCTCGGTCATTCGCTTAGTGATGAGGCCTTCTAGGCTTTTTAAAATCTGCTGTTACGCTGTACCCTCCACTCAGAAAAGATCAGCAGTAAGAATGTAATGTATTTGATGAATTTCTGTATTGATTACAGAAATTTTTAATACGCATCCACTTTGTCCCTCTATATTCACTCACACTGCCATCGTCGGCTTTGCTCGACACCATTCCGTTCTCGCTTGGCGCTCTTTTCGGTTTGTCGCCAAGGGGGTGTGGGCTGTTCTAGGATTTTACCAAGTCCTCTAACCACAACCAATACGCTCCCTAATTTTTAAACGTTGTCAGATGACGAGTTTGATATCTGAGCAGGAACTTTACTCTCCACGTAAACTCCACTTCAACGTGAGGACGTTGAACCCCAGAATATGTAACAGGCACACATTCCCTTGCATCACGGGTATTTAGATGAGATATGACCTCCTCTAAACGCCCATGGTCGACCATGACAGAGTGGTTATGGTAGAGCACTTGTGACCGGCTTTGTCGAATAGCAGGTTTGAAACCTAATGCCACTGAAGACCCACAGGGTAGAGGAGCCGATGCACGTTAAATCTATGGATGATTAAAGTCATCCAGTGTGGACAGGTTAGCCAGTGGTCAATGTCATGGACTCGTGGCTGGCGTGTCATGAGTTCGAGCCTAGTCCCGCTGAAAATACGCCGTGTAGAGAAGGCTGATGCGCGTTAAGCCTATCGGGAATCAAAGTCTTCACATTGGTGTGGTGAGGAAATTAGGAGAGGGGACTGTCAGCTCAGATGACCATCACTTGACCATGATATAAAAGTACGAGTCTTTCTCCAATATCCTTCGTATTGTTTCAGATCCCGATGTAAATTAAAATGAAATCAAATCGAACTGATAGAAAAATAGTCATGTTACACGTACGAAACGATTAGCGAACCAAAATGTCTCTATTTTCCCCCCCTTTTGGCACATATTTCCTTAACCTTTCATTTCATTGTTCTTTAAACTTACACGTAGCCATGAAACTCTGCTTCTCACTGTCTACCTAGCATGACTGAGTGGCCACGGTAGCCGAGTGGTATGAGTAGCGGATCGTGGCTTGCCTTGTCACGAGTTCGAGCTCAGTACCATTAAAGACCCACCGTGTAGGGCAGCGATGCACGTTAAATCTGTCGAGAGCTGAAACATCCTCCGTTGGTGTGGTGTGGTAGTTAGGAGAGGGGTGCCAGCTCAGGTGTCGTCCACGTCACTTGACCATGGTTCAAAATTACGTGGTCCGTCGCCAAAAGCCCTCGTGTAGCTGAACAGTGCGACGTTAATATTCAATCAATCAATCAACCTAGCATGACTGAAGACCCACCTCGTAGAAGAGCTGATCAGTGGCACACACAAGGGGAGAGGGTTCACGGGTTCTGACCCTCTATCACCCTTGACTTTCTTTTTTGATTGATTATAATCCTATGTATTATAGTACGCAGTGGCGCAAACAGGAATTTTTCAAAGGAGGAGGGGTGCAGGGTTGGAAGTCCACCATTCTCGTATCATACTCCAATACGCCGCCCAACACATTCTTTGCCGATTTTCGGGAACACAAGAAGGGGGGCGAACCCGGGACCTCTCCCCCTTGGCGTGCGCCTCTGATAGTACGAACAATTTAATTAAGTATATTGTATTAATAATTTATTTTATTAACGAATGCCTAATTATTCACTCTATAATTTATTTTTTACTTATTATTTTGTAATCCCGACCGTCGATAAAATCAAAAGAATATATTTTTGCGGCGTTTTGGGGATTCAAGAATGGTAGACTTTCGACCCTAGTCTCCTCCCTTGAAATATTCCTGTGTGCGCTTCTGGAGCTGATGCACATTAAATCTATCGAGGCTCAAAGTCTTACCGTTGGTGTGGTGAGGGAGAGAGAAGTGCCAGCTCAGATGTCTTCCTTGTCATTTGACCATGGTTCAAAATTACGAGTAGTTCTCCAATAGCCTTCGTATTGCTTCAGAGCCCGACCCCTCAGGGGGCTCACCTTCTTTAGGTGGGTACGGGTGTCACAATCCCGAGGTACCCCAGTGATCCTTCTCTATTTTCGACCCTCCATCTTGTCATTCAATTTCTTCTTTTCCCATCCAGACCACAGACCTATGAATGTTTGACGCAGTATAGCCAAAACTGGCTCTTGCGCCATAAAACACCAAACTCAACTCAACTCAACACTTCAGAGCCCGACGTAAATTAAAATCAAATCAAATTGATAGAAAAATAGTCGTGTTACACGTAAGGATAAACCAAACAAAATAAGTCTGCCAGAATGACGTCGATGTCGAACCAAAAAGTCTCCAATTTTTTTTGGCGTGCACCCTATATTTCCTTAACCTTTTATTGTTTTCAAAAACCTGTGACACCTTACTATGAAATCCTGCTTAACTGTCAACAACTTCGATGCACCACACGCCAAAACGATTCCCTGAACTCCAGAATAAAGACCCCAAACCTCACTTCCGCCCATAGTGTACTCTTACACTAAATCATTCACAGTAATTCATATCCATTGACACGTCAAGACAAAAGCATACCCCCAATTCCCCGACGTCAAATAACATCTTCCCTGCCCAGGAACCCATTTACGCACACAGTTGTCATCCGATATTATTCAGTCTCTAAGCTTGATTGAGAAGCGGGGGTTATTAACAGGAAGCCTTTACGAGGATTAAAGTTGTAAAATGGTTATTTTAGCTCGTCGCCCTGGGACGCAATTACTTGCGCCCCCGCCCATGTTAATGAGCCCGCCACGCCCTCGCAGGGGCTGACAGTCAACTGCAAATGTTGTATAATTAAAGAGTCGGAGCGTGTTTTTAAGGTGTCTAAATTATTAATGTGTGGTTTTTGGTTGCCCGGAAAGGATATTTATGAGGTGTCACCCGGGCCTTTGGTAATTGCTGTCGTTAATACATATTGTGAACACAAGGCCTTTTGTGAATGGGAAAGCGTCCTGGTTCGGGTTTTATTAGTTGTCGATTTTCTTTTGGCAATAGTTGTGAATGCAATTCGTTGTGAATATGAACATAAATTTAATGTGTTATAATCTAAATGTCAATTTTTGTGGGCTCATTGGGAAACATTATATTCCCACTTCGCTTATATGCTTAAATGTAAGAATTGTCCTTCATTTGTTTATACAGGGCGTTTCAAACTTCAGTAGACCATTAAATTCTTAGACATTTCTGGTCTCTTTCACCATTTCATAATAAAATGTGCAATAAATGAATTCAATAGGGTTTTAATTATTGTCCAACTTCTAGGCAATGTATTTAGTTTTATGGTGGGCAACATACATTATATTTAGAAATTCTCGAGTGGATTGTCGCTATTTCAGGTGGCATTACAATTAACTTGTGAATACGTAATCAATTTAACCCGTAGCGCACACAGGAATTTTTCAAGGGAGGTCCGGATTGAAAGTTCACCATTCTTGTAACATGCTATTTTTGATTTTGTCGATTTTCAGGAATAAAACATAATAAAAACTAATTATTGAATAAAAAATTAGCATTAATTAATAAAATTAATCATTAATATAACAGATACTTGATTAAATTTTACGTATTATATACTTAAACTTAATATAACCAATCGGAAAAAAAATCAAGGGCTTTGGGGGTCCGGTCCGGACCCCCTTGTGTGCGCCACTGAATTTAACCACATCTTGCTGTCTGACTCCCAACTGAAGCTTGAATATCTTCGATGTTTTTTCTGGATTTGTTCCAGAGGCCACGGTCAAGGTAACGGACTCGAGTCTGCCGTGTCATGAGTTCGAGTCCAGTACCACTGAAGACCCGCGTGTAGGGAAGCGATGCATGTAATTCTGTCGAGAGTTCAAACGTCATCCGGTTGGTGTGGTAGTTAGGAGAGGGGACGTCACTTGACCATGGTTCAAAATTACGAGGTCCGTCGCCAAAAGCCCTCTCGTAGTTGCAAAGTGCGACGTTAATATTCACTCACTCACTGGCGTTGCTCAAAACTACGAGGTCCACCGCCAATATATTGTGCTGCTTCTGAATCCGACGCAAATTAAAATAAAATCCTCGCCTCTTTTATTAATAAAATTTTTTAATAGTAATTCTCATTAAAGTACATCAAGGTTCCTCCACAAAGCGAGGTTTGCATACAATGCCACACGCAAGAATTTTTCCAAGAAGTGTTCGAGATCGAAAGTCCACTATTCTCGTATCATACCCAATACGCCGCCAAACATTCTTTGATTTTATCTATTGTCTAGAAAAAAAAAGTAAAATAAGTAATTGAATAAATAATTAGCATTAATTAAACTTGAACTTGTTGGGACAAATATTATTCAACTCAACAAAAAGGAAAATGTAATCAAATTACAGAACATTATATTTTGAAAAGTAATCAATAAGAAACAAAAATGTAATAAAATTATAGAACATTATAACTTGAAAAATAATTAATTTTTTTTAAAATGAATTTCATAATTTTATATTTAGGCATTTTGTAATTTACTATATTTTGTATTTTATGTAAACAAATCGTATTTATATTTATACTTGTAAATCTGGAAGCAATTTCTTTGTAACCTTCTTCAGTTTACCATATTGGCAACAGTCCGTAGACATTAGACTAGTTGCAACGTTTTGATGTTAGCGCAGCTAAGCCTAATGGAATAAAAAGTGTTCTTCGAAATCTTTTAAGTATTTTTCTATTCTTTAACGTTATAGAACAAACTTATAACAAAGCTATTAATTATTGAACTATTATTATTGAATTAGCATTGTGTTTGGAGTTATTTTACGAGTGTTATACATTGGATTATAAACAATTGGAAAAAAAATCAATTGCAATGAGGGGCTAGATACCTTGGACCCCTTGTGTGTGCGGCTGTTCTAATGTCAAATAAAGCATAAAGTAACTAGCTCTAGGGCTGTTTAAAGAAAAAGCGCGCGTTTCACTTTGGCACGAGTCTGTCACGGTATCGGATATTAAAATGATTCTTGTATTTTTATCTATTAAAAAAAAGCTTTAAGCAATTTGTAAAGAAATATAATATATACATGAACTCATTAGAGATATTATTTCCTAGGATTCCTTTAAAATATTGTATAGGTGTATGTTGCGTCGGGTCTCCTACTATTGCGAATAGCATCTCTATAAAAAATTTAGCTTTTCTTCAGGTAAAAAAAGATACCCTATATAATTAATTCCCTATCTTAAAGGTAGGAGATTTTTTTGTCATTTCTGTATCTATTGGTCCACATTTTTTCTGGTTTATAAATGTTTATTTTATTACACTGTAATGCCAAATTAATATTTAATTTAACTTGTGTTAAGTTAAAAATAGCAGATTCATGATGTAATTCAAAATTTTGTACAGACTGCTCTATATATTTCAATCGAACGTTTTTTGTATTAATATGTTGTGTTGTTGTGAGTTTCATTCTGGGACACACACACACACACACACACACACACACACACACACACACACACACACACACACACACACACACACACACACACACACACACACACACACACACACACACACACACACACACACACACACACACACACACACACACACACACACACACACACACACACACACACACACACACACACACACACACACACACGAAAGAAATTGATGAAGAGAACATATAATACAATCACTGAAGAATATAGACTTTATTACAAACAATGATCCCAGCATTGAACAGAAGGGGTGCACTGCTTTCCATTCGAGACGGGAATCTATTCCAGAAGATACATCCATGTCTTATTCGGAGTTCGAACCCGAGCCCACTTGATTACAAGCCGAATATATTGCCCCACTTTCTAATAAAGAGTGTTCAAAGTTTGAAACTTGCTCATTGAGAAAAAGTGAAGGCAAATTTAGTTTTAATATTTATTCAATTCCTACTATTAGCTCACACTCTCTATATATTTATTTATTTATCTTAGTGGAATTTTCAATCGTTAATAAAATACATTTTAAAGAGCTCAATTGAGCTGAAATTTTTATACATGATTATTTTGGATGACAATACAGTAATTTAATAATAATTAATGAAAATTGATTGAATAAAACTAATTATTCAAAGAATTACAAATACAGCCATGTTGGCATCATTTTTGGCGACTTGTGTCAAAACTTGAAAAAGGTTTTTTTCTCACATTTTAAAGCGTTCATTTGAGCTGAAATTTTCTATACACTATTGTTTTGGTTAAAAATACGATAATTTAATTATAATTAATTGATTGAAACTAATTATTTAAAGAATTACAGATAGAGCCACGTTGGTTTCATTTTTAGTGACTTGGGTCAAAACTTTAAAATATTTTTTTTTTCTCACGTATTAAAGCGCTCGTTTGAGCTGCAATTTTTTATGCACTATTGTTTTGGATGACAATACGATACTTTAACGATAATTAATAAAAATTAATTACCACTTAATGTTGTGATTCTGTCATATGTGTATATATATATTTATATTAATTGTAACTATTTATTAAAAAGTAGCTAAAATAAATTTTTTCTTTGTTGATCTAATAGGAATTGACTTGAATTTTTTTGTATTACTTGTTTGTATTGTTTTTACCGCTGAGCGTGCTTACACATCATATAAAAATGTGAATATATTTTCTAAAATTTTGAACCCATCTGTATATTCAAAAATATGAAAACTAATTCCTGTTCGAAAAATTCGTCACGTTCCTTTGCCCTCAAAATCAACAAAGAACCAATGAATATAAATATCAATCCAGAGATCTAAATAATTATTTAGATCTCTAACGACTAATCTTATTTATTGGTTATTTAATAATAAAAAAAAGATGGAATATCTAGATGCTATTGTAATGAATGAGATGTAAACAAGTCATTCACAAAAGAATTACGGGATAATTCAGATCTGGATTACACTGCGGAACAATTTCCCCAACCTTACGATTTCCAATCTGTCATGTTTGTCTGAATGAATTCTAACGGATGGATTGCGTCAACAATTCGGAGATTAGTCCTGTGGGGACGAACCCAATGATAAATCATGTCTAGCTGTCCACTTCGATGGTCTAATCGTATTCTGATCGATTGTCTTATTAAATGGGTATATTTGCTATCTAAAGCAACGAATTAAAACTTGTTTTGGTATTCTTATTGCTTAAGAAAAACATGGCCTGCATGTGGAAAGGTATTATAGAAATTTCAGTTTTAATTGAGTGAGTAGAATAGAAGACAAAAGAGTTCAATTTTCTAAGTGTAGTTTTCAAAGAGCACAATAGATGGCGCCACACAGTTTTTCTAATTCATGGAAATTCATGATTTGTTAATGGCGTTTTAAGAGAGTATGTTGAGGCAATATTCTCTAGGTTGAAAAGGTACATCAACAAAATTATTGAGTAAGTTTAAAAAAATATAAATCGGTATTAAAGTACTTCTAATTATTCACGAATGGCTATTTCATCTAAGTTTTGTTGTTTTTGCAAAATATAAAATAAATATATGCATTTAAATTTAGGAAGTAAAAGGAAATTAATTTTTTTTTAAATTCAAAGAAAATTAAATAAGATTTCAAAAATATCAAAATTTACGATTAATAATATTTCAATTAAATATGAAAGCTTGGGATGTATAAGTAAATGCGTCTAATTTAAAACTTGAGTTCTTTAAATTATTTAATTATAATTATTTTTTATTTTGTTAAAAGAGTACTTTTTGTGTTAGTCAGTTGTATAAAGTTTCTGAAATAATATTTCAATAATTAATATGATTAGGGTAAATATTTGAACACAGTCACACAATTATAGCAGTAATTTTGTGCACAGGAGGATTTTTTTTTGTTTGTTATTGTAAAACCAAACATATCGAATTAATATCGATATATATATATATATATATATTTATCAGAAACACCATATCTTTAAAATAAATCTTGTGAGCTATAAGATAAACGTTTAAAAAAAATTTTTTTGAATATAATAAATTCATATAACTTTGGATTTGAATCAACTGAAGTGTTTCTGTTAGACTTTGTAAACATTTTTATATGTATAAAATTTAGACGAGAAGATTTTATTTCGTAATATGAAATTATCCTTCGATTATATACAGTCTAGAACAGGGGTTGAGTACCCCTGATGTAGAGGGAGTAAATGTACGGTAAATCCAACGAAGCTCAATGTCCTCTTGGTGGTGTGGTAGTTAGGAGCTCGGATCTAGTTCTCGTCATTTGAACGAGGTTTAAAATTACGAGGTCAGTCACCAAAAGCTCTCGTGTTGCTTTACGAGTATAGTGTGACATTAATTTCACTCTCGTATCTTGTTTCTCATAGGCTTGAGGCTGGTGTGTCATGAGTTCAAGCCTAAGTTTACACCTGAAGGCACTCTGTATGAAAGGGCTGATGTTCGTTAAATCTGTCGAGGCTCAATGTCCTTCTATAGGCGTGGCATGGGAGTTTGGAGAGGGGAGTTCCAACTCGGTTGTCGACCTCTTATTACTTGTCATGGTCCATCATGGTTACCATGGTTATCATGGTCCATTCCCAATAAAACTTGCTCAAATCCGGATCTAGTTAAAGGTGAAAACAGCCACTAAAGTTTAAAATACAGTCTGACCTCTATATAACGAAGTCGTTAAGGTATGTGACTACCTTCGCGCGGAGACTGTTTTTTGAAATACATAAATTTTCAACTAAATAAACACTTTTTTTAATTTGAAATAGGGCTTAAAACTAGGAATTCAAGTATAATTTCCACAAAATTAATTAAAAATAATTTTGGATTTTTATTGGGAATTTTGAGTGAAATGTTAGTGAAAAATTGTAGTTACGGCGAGGCTTGTATTGAAAATTCTAATTAATATATTTGAATAATATCTGTACAGTACGCGTAAATAACTTCATTATCTGTGCTTAGAGCTATCAGATTTGTAATACTTATGAAAGTTTTGAAATATGTCATTTTTTATGCAAGAACTCAGTTTTTTTTTACAAAAAAACTAATGTTATTTTCTCACAAAAAGTGCAATAAAATACATAAATATATACACAGAGACTAAATTATAGTCTAGACAGGAGATAAAACTAAATAAAAGATTTTCGGAAAATTTTAATTCAATATCTTAAAAATAAATTTTGTAGTGAACTTAACCGTGAAGCAAGAAATTGAAAAACATAGTTTCTCAGAAAATGCATTTAAAGATTTTAATACAGTATAAAAAAATGTTCTACTAATTGTACATTTTTTTAAACTCACCATATTTATAGATCAAGATCTTTTTAGATTCATGCTTAACTAATTTGGATTTTTTTTTAACCTTTTGATGTTTTCTGGAGAGTTTTATAGACTATAGCAACTGTCGTTTTTAGTGAAATTTTGAAGGTAAATTGCAGTTACACAAAATTATAATAAGTGTATTCAAATAATATTTATGCAGTACGTGAATAAAATCTTTATATGTGTTAGGAATTAAAAGATTTGTAATACTTTTGGAAGTTTTTTAAATATGCCAAATTTTAGGCAAAAACATGATTTTTTAAAAAAATTAATGACTTTTTTTCATAAAAAAGCAATAAACTACATAAATATAAACACAGATATTAGATTTTGATTCGTAACACAGAGATAGAACTAAATAAAACATGCTTTGAAAATTTCAATTCAATAACTTAAAAATATTTTGTGTAGGGATCTACTTCCGGTTTTGTAAACTCCATTTCTGGTTTACTAATTATGCTATAACTTTGCTTAAAGATATCGTAGAAAAAAAATAGTGTTTTTGGAATCTTAAATGTATGGGCTATAAAATAAAAACACAAGAGATTTCGTAACTTTTCACCAAAACGGCGAATTTTGGGTAGACCTTAAATGTCGGAAAAAACTTTGTTACATAGAAAATTCGTTATATAGAGGTTCATCTTTTAATATACTTTATAAACCACATAAAACAAATTTGAAATTCATAAACACTATAATAAAAAAAGTAATGATCCACACCTTTTTAAAATTTTATATGTATTTATTTTATATATCTTACTCTTAAAAAAAGAAAACTGCAAGGAAAACAAGAAAAAGAATGTCGAAGAATTCACTGTATTTTCAATATTAAGAAAATAATTTCATATTAAAATTGATGAATTTTAAGGACATTTTTTTCTAATTTAAAGCATACAAGTAATATTAAACATACATTATTTTGTAACTAGAACATGGGGGACAAGGAACAACTCCACTGAGGGTGAAAGAGGATATCGAAGATGTTTCTAGTGAACTAGGCAATGGGGGTTAAAGGTTGCACTTTTTGGATGAAACGTCCAGAACTCTATTGCTCTCGGTGAGTTAGGGTATAACAAAAACCAGTTCAAGATTTATGACCACCATAAAAGGTGTTAAAGAGAGAATAACTTGAAATTTTTTCAGAAATACTTTAAAAAAAAGGGAGAACAAAAATCGAATCACAAAAGAAAATGCACTTCGCTATAGAGAGGTTATTTTACGAAGAAAATCGTGAACTGTTCAAGGTTCCAGGAAAAAGTTCGCTACACAGAAAAATTCTCAATACAGAGGTTCGTTATATAGAGGTTCCACTGTATTACGAAATTCTTAATATACGACAGATAAATAACTATTATACATGATTTAAGTGATATAATTAACAAAGTTGAAGAGTCGCCACACAATACACATATTTTATTTTCCAAAGAAGTAGTTCCTATCATCTTTTTAAAGTTCAGGTTATCATTTCACGCGTGATTTCGGAGTTGATTTTTAACCGTTCCCCCGGAAATTGATCGGAATCGGTTAAGAACCAATTAGAAGCGTGAATCAAGTCGGATGAGATTTTCTGGGGGGAGAAAACCTAATCCGCCAAAGCCAGCGTCTTGTGGGCTTTTCAAATAGCATTCAATTACAGACTATAGGCACTATTACTCGTTTAATTACAAGATTGCGGCTTACACCCTCCATTTAGAACAGACTGGAAATTTAATTTTCTCAGGGCACACTAACTCGCTCAGGAATATTAATTAGATTTAATGAAAATCTCAACACGAAATAGGAGCATATATTGCGCCGCGTATAAAGTGTAATAGTGTGTGCAAAATGCCACACAGATTAATCTTTCTTCTTAAGAGCACTGTTTCGGGTTAGTTTTAAGTCGTAAACTAAGTCTTTAGAATGACATAAGCACTTACTCATTCAAATGTTTCTATTGAGTTTTGACCTTTGTGTTTCCAGGGATAGGGATCGTCTCATCTGATTTAATCTTTGGACAATGAGATTCGTATGATACAGGGGAAAAACATAGTTAAACCAGAAAAACAAAATTAAGGCAGTGGTAACCACGTGGTCACGGTCGCGAACTCGTGGCTGATATTGCTTTCTGTTGAATCATGTTTCAGCGGTACCCTAGTGGTCATGGTCACGAGCTTGTAGCAATGGTTGTCGAGTCACATGTTCGAGTTCTGATGCCACTGTATGGCCACGGTAGCTTAGTGGTAATGTTCACGAACTCGGGAGGGGGCGTGGTAGCCTAGTAGTTAAGGTATCGGATCGTGGCTGGCCTGTCACGAATTCCAGCCCAGTGCCACTAAAGACCCTCCGTATAGGGGAGCGATGCACGTTAAATCTGTCGAGAGCTCAAACATCCTCCCGTTGGTGTGGTGTGGTAATTAGGAGAGGGGATGCCAACTCGGTTATCGTCCTCGGTTGACCAGGGTTTACCAATGACCATGATTTACCACGTCATGACCAATTTCGACCATGGTTCAAAATTACGTCGCCAAAAGCCCTCGAGTAGCTGACCAGAGTTCGACGTTAATATTCACTCATTCATTGACTGAATATTAATGTGGTTATTACTGGCGTAGCAAGCTCTGAGGGGGCTCTGTATCAAAATTCCTTTGGGGCATTCTTTTGATATGGCAGCCCCGTTTGTGAGACTGTAGTTACACATGTTGGGGGCCCCTGTAGCTTGGGGCCCCGTGTCATTGATACGGCTGATACGGCGGTAGCTGTGCCCCTGGTGATTATGTTCACGGTGAGGGCCACGGTAACTTAGTGGTTGAGGTAGAGGACTCGTGGCTGGCGTGTCATGCGTTCGAGACCTAGTTCCAATAAAGACCATCCTTGCACGTTAAATCTC
Source organism: Trichonephila inaurata madagascariensis (assembly GCA_019973955.1). NCBI lineage: Eukaryota > Metazoa > Arthropoda > Arachnida > Araneae > Nephilidae > Trichonephila > Trichonephila inaurata. Next base: position 105,344 of record BMAV01016688.1, on the reverse strand, counting down.
TGGAAGCTCAAAATCCTCCCTTTGGCGAGGTGTGGAAATTTGGAAAGGGACATGCAAGCTCAACTGTCGTCCTCATCACTTGACCATCGTTCTAGATTTCAAGTTCCCTCTCCAACGACCTTGTGTTGTTTTATACTGCTGCGTTAATAAATACTCGCTGATACCACTGTAGACGCGCTGTGTAGAGGGCCGATGCACTTAAATCTGTCGGGGCGCAAAGACCTCATATTGGTGTGGTATGGAAGCTAAGAGAGTGGTCTCAGATGCTGTCCGTGTCACTTGACCGCGGTTCAAAATTACGAGGTCCGCCAACAAGTTGTGACAGGCTCATGCGTCTTTTCATTAACATGTCCTTTGGGGCCAGAATTAATAGCAACTCTTTTTCAATCAAACCCAAGAAGTGAAGAGTGAAGGAAAGATGCAAATAGGAAGCTTTTAAATATCAGAAGTTAGAGTAAGTGGGGTGGCAATTTGGGAAATGCTATGATAATCAATGTGATTCAAACGTGAAGAGGTTTGAGAAAGATTAAGTGACAGCTAACAGAAGTTATTCCCGACATAGAACCATTAGGTCAAGGTGCATACCATTGCACTCCAGTAAAGATGCAACTTCCATTAAGATAGGATCGGTCGATCGAAATTAAGGTAGGATTGACTATTTAATATTAGGATCTGTGATAGTATTGGAATTAAGTTTAGGCGAGTTAGTTATTGATAGTGGTCCGGGTTACGTTATTTCGGTAATATGTATATATATTGTGTGTTTAACCACCGTAGATTCTCTCGCATATATTATTATAATCTGATCGGTTAGATGTTTAAGTTTTAAGATCTTAATAAAGTCAAATTAAGATCATGGCAACTTCTAGTTCTTTCGTTATTCCTGCACCTCTAGCTCACACTGATAATCAAGGAGTAGGGCACTCGAGGGGGCAACTTTACAAAGTTCCCAGGCGTTGCTTTAGAGTAAGGGTCTTGAAACATTAACGCCCGAGGGCGAAATTAATAAATTTACAGTGATCCACGTGCCACATGAATAAATTAACAGTGATACAATTGTCAAAAAAATATTGTATTCAGGAAATTTATATAAAAAGGAAAGTTTTTTGTTTTGTACGATTACAACTGATTCTAAGGGAACATTTAGTGTTTACAGATTTGTGTATATACAGTCGAACCTCCGTATAACGAACCTCTATATTTCGAATTTTTCTATATAGCGAGCTTTTTTCTGGAACCAAGAACATTTCACGATTTTCTTCGTAAAAGAACCTCCCAATAGCGAAGTGCATTTTCTATATAACGCACTTTTTCTCTTATGATTCATTTTTTTCTCCCTATTTTTGATGTATTTCTGGACTTTCAAGTTATTCTCTCTTTTAGCACATTTTATGGTGGTCATAAATCTTGAACTGGTTTTACTAGATGCCAAACTCACTGAGAGCAATAGAATTCTGGGCATTTCATCCAAGAAGTGCAACCTGTAACCCTTTTGTCCAGTTCTCTGGAAACATCTCCGATATTCCCTTTCACCCTCAATGAAGTCTCCTGTCCTTGAACTGTCTCCGTTCATTTGTAGTATTGATCAATTGTACTGGTAACGTCGTTTTTTGTATCTCGAAAATGTCAAAACGTAAGTGCTTGAGCATGAAAGAAAAAAATTTAATTCTTCAGGAAGTAGAAAAGACATCAAGAAGTTTTTCTTGCAGTTTTTCTTGTCTTCTTTTTATAGGTAAGATATATAAAATAAATAGATATTAATTTACAATGTGGTGTGAAAAATTACCTTTTTTTAATATATAGTGTTTGAGTTTAAAATTTGTTTTATGTGGTTTATAAAGAACATTTAAAAATAACCACTATATAACGAACTTTTTTTAGGGATTTAACGACTTCCTTATATATAGAGGTCCGACTGTATATATATTATCGGTTTCAAAAAGTTAAATGGAAGTTGTATTTAAATACTTTGAAAACCTGTTAAATAGTCCACCTTTCCTGAGATTTTATGCATAGTCAGATTTTTTATACTTAAAATTATTTTAGATTCAGAGAAATTTTTGAAAAATTCGTTATTTTAAGAAATTTTTATCTCAAATGGATGTCAAACACGTCAGTGAAATGTTTGAAATGTCAAAAGAGAGAGTAACGGAAAAAGGGCGTTTTTATGACAGAAATCAGACAAGGCAATTATTTTTGAAATTGCCTCGAATTCAAATGAAAGGCCACTAAAATGCCTTCAGCTGGGCATGGGTGGAAAACCACTACTTTAGAGTATGATGTTAATAAACACTTATTAATTTCTGTTGAATCGCGCGCGCGTGTGACGATACGCTGTGTAAAGAAGCTGAAGTGCGAAGGGGTCTCAGGGGTGTTAACTTTCTCTAGAGGTCTGAAAATATAAACAATTTTCAAACAGGTATAATTCTTTTAAATTTAAATTAAATGATCTGAATCTTTTACACATTATTTATAAAAGAATGGGGCTTCAGAAAAGTGTAAATTGTTTAAAATATAATAATAATTTTAAAAATCTTTGACTTTCTGCCAACGTGAGTACTTTGAACCTCGACGGGATTTAAAGTATATCAACCCCTTTACACGGCGGGTCTTTGGTGATACCTATGACACACCGGCCACGAGTTTGTGACCATCACTGCTAGGCTACTATGGCCACTGCAGATATTGGAAGCAAATTATGTTCAGCATTTAAAGCACATAAAGAAAAAAACATTTAAATGGAGACAGTAGTTTATCAATATGTTTCAGATATCATTGGAATGACCTTTTCGGTATTTTCCTGTCAGTTAAATAGGATACAGTTAATGTTGTAATGAAGCCGGTCTCTTTTCCCTAATTGCTAAGAGGGGTGCCGACAGACGGGGGAAAATTCCAGTCTTTTCCCTAATTGCTGGGAAAGAATTTCGCAAATGGGTGGTCAGAAATTCTGACTCTTTTTCCCCAGGCTATTCCGTCAGTCAAAAGAGATACCATAACATTGTGCGTTTGTTTTCTCACGATTCGGTGACGACAGCGCGTCTGAGAACTTTCAATACGAGCCGAGAAACAGCCATAGGCGGCCAACGGACAAGAGATCAAATGAGCCGAGACAGACTCCCGAAATAGGCGGCCTACGAACAAGAGATCAAAGAGGGATTAGGAGATGAGGGATCGTGAGAAACGAGAGGTTTATAAGAAGAGTGAGGGAGTACCAAGGGCAGAGATTATCTGGAGAGATTGACTTGAGGGAACCGATTGGAGCCCCTCCAGCGATAGACTTGCGATACAGCGATACCGAGTCCACGAATTAAGGCGGATTTTGGAACCGTGGAAATTGTGAAGGAGCAACTGCACGGCTGATTTAGAGCCAGCGAGCTCACCCAAACTCGGTGTGGAATTACAGAGAGTGAACTGTGGGCCCCTGTGACATATCCTATGTATGGGACTTTTCTCTAATGAAACACTTTAGTACCTTATTTCATGTGAGAGAAATAAGTCAGTGCAGCAAAAGAGGAACTTCTTTTCTGTGGACTCATTTTACAATTAAATTGTAATGAAACTAATTTTGATGAATTTTCATACTGTAAAATAAATAGTATTCAAGAGCTGTTTGAAGTCATCACAATGTCCATTACTTAAGATCCTTTCTCAGGAATACTGTTATACTTATACAATTTTTACTTTGAGAATTATTTGACTATATACTCTATTCTCTTCAAGAAAAATATTCATTTAAAAGAACTAATAAGATTTTAGTATGGGAAAGCTTTGATTCTATAGTTCTAAACATTTGAGGTTGAGCTCTTTCTGTCTGGGTTAGTTAGGTCTCTAGGCTACCGCCTATTCAAGCCTAATAAATAGTGCCTAGTTTCTTCCTCTGTTATCTTCGATTATTCCATTGAAGCTTTTCACAACTTTTTCTTACTGGACTTCTAATGTAATGCAACTCCAGCAGTTAATTATCCACAAGGAAATTATCTAAAGAAGGAAAGTAAGGGATCTAAGAACCATAATGTGTTCTTTAAAAATGACCCATTTTTTCTTCCATGAGATAGACTGTCTTAATAAATGACGCTCCTTATGAGGATATCTTGGAAATCTTTCTAAATTTGCAACCCTTATCATTCAATCTCCTTTTTATTTTCTTGAGTTTAAAGTTTTGTTTTAGATGACAGGACATGTTTACTTAGTGATGGATGAAAAAAATAGGATTTATTCAGTAAAACTAACAGAGACTGACCGAACAATAGTTATTGTAAGTAAGAAATAATAGAATGAATCGAAACAATTGCCTAATAAGAAAAGTTTAGGAAATGATGTTTCTTAAGTCAAGTTTAAGCTCGGGGTGTGTCGTAATCATAATGGAATATATTAGGTACTTAGGTTATTGGGTATTTGTTTTCACAAAGTATATAAAAAAGAGTTTTTATCCTGTTTTTGTTCTCTTTTTCTCTTTTTTCCTCTCTTTTTTTCTCTCTCTTTCTCTTTTTTCTCTCTCTTTCTCTTTTCCTCTCTCTTTCTCTTTTCCTCTCTCTCTCTCTTTATTTCTTTTTCTCTTTATTTCTCTTTCTTTATTTCTCTTTTTCTTTATTTCTCTTTTTCTTTATTTATCTCTCTTTCTCTTTATTTCTCTTTCTCTTTATTTCTCTTTTTCTTTATTTCTCTTTTTATTTATTTCTCTTTATTTCTCTTTCTCTCTTTCTCTTTATTTCTCTTTCTCTCTCTTTTTATCTTTCTCTCTTTTTCTATTTTTCTTTCTCTCTCTCTTTTCTATTCCTCCTATTAACTCACAATATTTATTCATTTATTTATTCATCTTGGTGGAATTTTCAATCGTTAATAAAATACATTTTAAAGCTCTCAATTGAGCTGAAATTTTATATACATGATTATTTAGGATGACAATACAATAATTGAATTATAATTAATTAGTTTTAATCAATTAATTTTTATTATTTCAAGAATTACAAATACAGCCATGTTGGCATCATTTTTGGCGACTTAGCGACCCTTTTGGTGGCTTGTGTCAAAACTTTAAAAGGTTTTTTCCCCCACGTTTTAAAGCATTCAGTTGAATTGAAGTTTTATATACACGATTGTTTTGCATGACAATGATACTTTAATCATAATCAATAAAAATTAACTACCGCTTAATGTTATGATTCTATCACATGTATATAATTGTAACTATTTAATAAAAAGTAGCTAAAATAAAATTTTTCTTTGTTGATCTAAGTAGGAATTGACTTAAATTTTTTTTTATATTACTTGCCTTTCTTTTCCAATGAAAGCAAATTTGATCGAACTAATCGTAAATGTTTGGTTATTTTTCTTCAAAAGCAAAGCAAAATATGTGTCTAGTTTCTTCTTCAAGCTCAAATTCAGTTATCTGTCAACGTTCTCATACGAAACAAGCCACCAAACCAAGCATTCCCTTCCAATAATACGACCAACCCTTAAAACTTGAAAATTGTTTTAAAGCAATACCAGTCCACTTAAACATGTCACTCCAATCACCCCAATCTAAACGATGCAAAAGAAATACAAAATCTGCAAAACCAAACACCCCAAGGAGTCATCAGGCAAATCCCTTACACCGGAAGGGAAACCATTATCGCTAGGTCCCCAGAACCCCCAGAAGAAAAGCAGCGGCAAACTTTTTCCCCTCCTCCCAGTAAGTAAAATGGCTTCTAAAACTCAATTCATCCGCTTGCAAACAGTTCATTAGAGCAGACGAAACGTTTGAGTTGAAGGCCCATTACCTAAATCACTTATTTTGGGCAACCGGCCCACCGAGATTGATGTATAAATGTGAGTTTCGACAGTGGAAAGGCTTTTCCTCGTTAATATTTCGCAATGAAATTAAGCTGATTAATTGGAACGTTAAGCCCTGCAAGGGAATGGAATTTACTCTGCCCTGCCATTTCGGCGACACAGTGGTACAAGATTAAATTTTTAGTGGAACTCTGTGAGCGGATGGAATTTCAATTTAAACAGCAGTCCCTGTTGCAATTAGACGTTCCTCTGTAGACAGGGGAGCGGGGAGGGAAGACAAAAAAGGGCCTTCAGGGTTCAGGTAAACATATCGTCAAGTCTTGTTTGATGCCAGATACTTCAAAGGGAATAACAACACAATGTTTGCATTTGATTGAGCGTAACTTGAAGGATTAGAAACCATTAACAAAGCAAGCTGTTTGTTCTTTTCCAGTTAAAAGTCCGGTTGTAGTGATGACACTGTCTTCCTGTTTTGGAAATGCGGGAAATCAAAGAACTTTTTAAAGGGGTTTTAGTTTATTGGAAAAGAATTGATTTGATTTTTGTGTGTGTATTTGTGTTGAAGGGTGTTCTGAAAGAGGGGGGACGGCATTTGTCACTAGAACGAAGTGGTTAATTTTTAAAAGCGGTTTCTCTTCTCGGCAGATCTCTCTTCGGAATAATACCTTTTTGAGAAATGGTGCATTTATGTTAAGAGTCTTATCAGAAAAAGGATGCACGGGCTTTTAAAGTTTTAGTGCGTTTTTTTAAATAAATTTTATTCGTAAGTAAATACAGTTTAAGAATCATTTAACTGGAGTGTGTTGTTTTGCTCAAATATTTCCGTTGTGTTAAGTCTTTTTAGCTTTAGTTATGTGTTAAAATTACGAGAAGTAAAATATAATTTTATTTGGAACAACATTAAAGCAAGATAATCTCAACAGATTTTTAAAATTGAATTCTAACCTATTAGTATACTAAATTCCAGGCATAATTCATATTTATTTTTACAATTTGAAAACCCTTTAAATTATCTCTGGACATACACACATTTAATTTAAAAATATGCAAATGCGCGCGCGCTACTTAACCTTCTAGTAGGTGTGCTATAGTTTTTTTTAAATGAGTTTTCTCGTGCTTTACTTTCTAACACATAGTTTCTTTAGTTCCGCTTTCACTCAGGAAAGATATTTCGTTAAAATAAAAAAGAAAAATAATTATATATGTCTGTAGTGAATATATAAAATTTTAATATTATTAGCAAGCAAAAATATCTAATCCATCTAATGATTTGTGTTGAATCTATACCATGCTTGTCTAAAGTGCGGTCCTCGAGCCTTATGCTGCCCAAAGGCCTTTAAAATGCGGCCCAAGGGCTAATTATGAAAATATTTAAATGTACACACATTTATTAAAAAGAAATTAATGTTTGCAATATTTTTCATATATAATCGATTCGTTGAACACTTATTTTGAAATAAAACTTTAAAAAAAGTATCTTAGTATGCCATGAGAATTTACGTTTCGAATTATGTGTATATCCACTCGACGGTGAATTTTTTGAAGAATTACAATATTTGTATGCAGTATATTGCCCATTGTATTTTGATTTACAAATTCTTGTATCCAATTCCTTAAAAGGGTATGAATAATTCATATTCATTATGGATATTTTCTTATAAAATTAAAATTCGGGAATGTTTCCTTACTGGAGTTTTATAAAGATTACCTACCCCGCGCGATAAATATCCTAGTTTTCACAATCATGCTTTATTAATGTACCTACAATGGACTAAATTCATGATGGTCACATGATAACTGCAATCATGTGTTTCCCATTGATTAAAACTTGACATACTAAGTTGTTCAACTTGTAAAGTTTAGATAACATTTAAAACTTGATGAATGGGTAAATTGTTCACGTGTTAAAATTAAAGAAAATTGCTTACATTATACGAATACTTTTAAATTAAGTGCATTTTGTTTAACTATGTGCATTATTATATCGTTGACAAATATGTACTTTCTGAAAGAAAGTTTCTGCAAAAAGCAAAAGTTGGCAATAGTAAAGCCCATGAACTAATTGGCTGGAAACGCGTGATTATAGTTATGATATAATTATGACGTCGCATTAATTTATGAACTGATTGGCCGAAAACACGTGGCTCAGTTATCATGTGACTAATGATGTCACATGAATTTAGTCCATTGTGAACAATTATTTTCAAGAATAAAGCATACAAAAAAAAATAGGACAATGATCACTGACAAACTTCTTGAAAATGCATTTAGAATTGCAACGTCGTCTATTGAACGCGATATCGATTTCCTCGTTCAACACAAAAGCAAATTCATTCATTTCATTAGTTTACTTAATTTAAACTTATAAAAGTTAGTTTTTATTTCAACTTGTTGGAAAAAATATCGTGAGGCCCAGCAAATTTTTTTGTGTGCACTATGGCCCTGAAACGGTCATAGTTTAGACACCCATGATCTATATCAGGGGTTGACAAATTTTCGAGTGAGCAGACCAAAGTGTTTAATAAAACAAGATCTAACTAAGGTACTAAAAAGCCATTTCTATGTCTACGCGTATGCTGGAAGAGGGGGTATGAATAGCCGTCACGATCATGACTCTCGTACTGCAATTAATATTTTTTAAATATTTAAATAAAGTTTTACACAAGGTGAAAAGTTTTTCGTTCTCTTTATTAGAGTTAACAGCTATGAAAGATATCTATATTTCTATTTCTGTGACTCACTGTTGATAGAACCATTGAGAAAATATACCATAATGGTGATAATTAAACTTTCAAGTTTCGTGAAAACATTTCGGTACCACTAATACCATAACGGATTTTTTCTGGAATTTCATGTCTACTCTAATAATTAAAATTGACTTCAGTTTTTCTTATATGTAAACGTCCTTTCACAACACTGTTTTTATCAACCTTAACAAAACCATAAGGTTGCTAAGTTTGTAACTGTTTATTTTAGTTTGTTTAGACGTAAAATAAATAAAAATCATAAAAAATGCACAAATGTAGCTTTTGGGATGCAAGGGTCAAATCGATTGGCATCCATGTGAAATTTTACACCCCATTTATTTTCATTTTTTCAAATATATTTTATTATTGGAGAGAAATATACTTGTGCCGAATGACACAAAACACGCGAGAAAATGCAGAAACATATTATTACAAGACACAAATTGAAATAAGTAATGAGAGTAAGAATACAGAACGCGAATGTTTTATCATTAACGCCAATTTATTTGACAGTTCTTTTTTTCGGTTACGGCGCTTGGATCCCAGAGGAGAGCAGTGAAACTGATATATGTTGTTCCCCGTGACCCAAGGGCTACAGCGACCGATATCACCAGAAGTTACAATAGTGATGACCCAGGCGGGTGTGATTCGAGCACTGGCAGCGTAGTGTGCTCTGCTGTGCATAGTATGGGTCTACACAGCCGGTGCTCGAATCATGCCCCTGTTTTGACGACACATCTAGTCAACAGCCCCTGCAATGGGCTATGGACCATAAACGAATAGAAGAAAGTGACTTGTAAACGACTTCCCCCCCCCTGAAGTCGCTTCCTCATTGTTCTGTCTACATAAAGCTGTGGGAAGGGATGAAGCATGACCAGAACTCTCCATGATAAATCTAATTTATTATTATTGAATCACACTAATCAACCGCAAAGTAAACCACAAAATGAAGCCCTAGGAGTGATATACAGAAAGCAACAACCCTAAGTGAATAAGCGCACGTAATCAGATCAGCTTAACTTAAATCAATCCTTACCTATTAATTCCTGATCCACTAATTTAGTCTAGTAGTCAAACTCCATCCGTAAGTCAAGATGCGTAAATCCTGAATCTCACTTTAGTAACGCTGCATTCAGATGCTCCGCTCCTTCTGCCCTACAATTATCAAACTTTAACTATATACTCCAACTAATTTGAATATCGGAGTTTTCTTCTTGAGAGGGATGGCTGTGAAATTAACGCGAATGCTAGCCCAAAGATTCCCTAAGAGGATTAGTTGGGGAAGGTCGCGTAAAGACCCGTCACACACTTAGTTCGACGAATTACGCTTTCTGGTCTATCACATTGACTACCGAAGGTGAATACGCCGATTTCCAAAGGAAAATCCTGGCACCTGGGAACACATTTGATTGATAAAAGTTGTAGGGGTTTATAATGGTATAAGATGTTTTTATGGAGCCCATTAGGAACCATCATTTGAATAGTGTGACGTTAATATTCACTACCTCAAGAACCATCGTTCTCATAGAACAATCTATGATGTCTGTGTGTTATGTGAACATTACAGACCAAATGACCTTTCTTGGAGAGAGTGTTCCCAATGAGTGATGGCATTTGGCAGCACGATAATGCACCGTTTCACAAGGGCTGAATCGTCAGGGAGTTGCTCGAAGAACCTTCTGGTAGAATTATGTTGTTGTTTTTTTATCATCGAAAGATCTGACTTATGTCAAATCTGCTCCAGAATGTTGTTGACTGTCAAAAAATCTATAAGTTGATCGGATGTTATGTCCCCCTTAGAAAATTTAATGCAGCCCAGAATCTGATCCAGTAAAGCTGGATGGTCACATCATTTTTTACATGTGGTGTGTATTTTTCAGCCACTATCATAGGAAAGATATTTCAACTGGCCACTTGTTAGTCTTGCCAGAGTAGTCTGGCAGCCACGGGGCCGTGGTAGCCGAGTGGTATAAGTATCGGATCGTGGCTGGCTTTGTCATGAGTTCGAGCCCAGTACCGCTAAAGACCCGCCGTGTAGGGCAGCGATGCATGCTAAATCTGTCGAGAGCTAAAACGTCCTCCCGTTGGTGTGGTAGTTAGGAGAGGGGGTGCCAGCTCAGGTGTCGTCCACGTCACTTGACCATGGTTCAAAATTACGTGGTCCGTCGCCAAAAGCCCTCATGCAACTGAACAGTGCGACGTTAATATTCACTCACTCACTCACTGGGAGCCACGGTCACATTTGATTTTCAGCAGAGAGCCAGGGGATGTTCCTATATACGATTGGCGCGAAGGTGGAATACGCCATATTGAAGTGAGTTTAGAGCTTTTATTTGAATATAGTTCTTGATAGGTAAGCGAAGTGCCAGTAACCGTTTCATTCTCACTACCCTCTTTGGCCAGTCTATCAGCGAACTCATTACCTCTAATGTTGACATGTGATGGGATCCATTGGTAGTGGATGTCGTGGGTCTGAGAGATCTTCCTGAGTTTGAGCAGAATAGAAACGCTGGTTTCCTTGGTTGCAGAGGACCAATAAGATGTTGTAAATTTATACTTTTAGTTGACCTCACCTTATTTGAAACCAATAAAACATTTGTGTGTTCCATTTGGAAAACTGATATTATGCTGCAACGCTACTATCTCTCAATACACAGGAATTTGAGGACATAGTTGTGTGCTTGGAATCTGATACTTTAGACTATTTTTAGCACCTTGTCGAGTCAATTATTTATTGGAGTTTCGGCAGTTTTGAGGGTGAAAGGCTCGGTAGCTTAGTGGACAAGGTAACGGACTCTTGGCCGGCCTGTCATGAGTTCGAGCCTAGTACCGCTGAAGACCCACAGTGCAGAAGGGTGCCGATGCATGTTAAATAGGACGAGGCTCAAACATCTTCCCGCTGGTGGGGTGTAGAAGTTACGAGAGTAGGTGCCAGCTCAGGTGTCGTCTTCGTCTCATGAACATGGTTCAAAATGACGAGGTCCGTCACTAAAAGCCTTTGAGTAGCTGAAGAGTGCGACATTAATATTCACTCACTCATTCACGAGTTCATGTTCACTAGAGTTCAAGCCCTAGTGCCACTGAAGACCTACCGTGTAGAGATGCTGATGTACGTCAAATCAGTTGTGACTCAAAGTTCTCCCCTTGGCATGGCGTCGTAGTTTATAGGTGTAAGCTGTGCCAGCTCATGTGTCGTCCTCAACACTTGAACGAGGTTTGTCGCCAATAGCTCTCGTGTACATTTATAGGTTCACGTTAATATTACTCGGTCTTTTTCTGGGAGTAGTGCACAGGAGAATGCCAGCTTAGATGTCGTCCTCGTCACCTCACCATATTTTGTAATTACAAGATCCGTCGCCAATAGCCTTCGCATTGCTTTACAGTTCGACGCTAATGAACACTCATCCATGGTTTGCTCTAATATTTTTAGCTTTAAAAAATGGATTCCAGTTTTTCTACACTGCTGGCCTCCGTAAATGCAACACCCTAAAGGAAGCATGCAAATACCATGAAATTTACCACATGCATTAGCGGAGGTGAGATATGCAAATGATTAGAATTTCAGTGCAGACACACATCACGCGCGCCTGTGGCGCCCCCTCAAAGAGCTATTTAAGGCTTGGAGATTTCGACGATTTCAAGTTCGGCAATTGTGTTTTTTTTCAAAAAACGATCAGTTATGTCTCGTAGAAAACAGCGATCAGCTTTTGATCAAGTATCCGAGTTCGACAGAGGAAGGATAGTGACCTACCCATATTGTGGATTATCTTTCAGGAACATCGGTAGTCGTGTTGGACGAAACCAAACAACTGCAATGCGGATATGTGACAGTTGGACGCAGGAGGGTATGACGGACCGACATGGTCAATCGCATCCACCTCAGTGCACCACTTCACGTGAGGACAGGCAAATTGTGCTCATGGTAGTGACGGATCACTCAGTCACATCACAAACCATAGCACAGCACATTGAGTCTGTAACGCATCATTCAGTGTCTGCGCGTACCATTCGACGCCGTTTACAGCAGAGTGGTCTGTCCGCAAGGCGTCCATTGCTTGGTCTACCCTTGACGCACAACCACAGACGTCTCCGCCGCTAATGATGCGATGAAAGAAGAACGTGGGAGGTAGAATGGAATGAAGTTGTCTTTACTGACGAATCACGCATCTGTCTGCAACACCACGATGGTCGGATTCGAGTCTGGAGACACCGTGGAGAGAGGATGCTGAACAACTGCGTTATGCACCACCATACTGGTCCTGCACCGGGTATTATGGTATGGGGCGGTATTGGATATCACTCTCGCACTCCTCTAGTACGCATTGCTGGCAAATTAAACAGCCAGCGCTACATCTCCGAGGTGTTGGAGCCAGTTGTCCTTCCTTACCTTCAGGGCTTGGCCACAGCCATATTTCAACAGGATAATTGTGTGATCACACGTGGCACGCATTGTCCAAAAGTTCTTCGTCAATCATCAGATTGAATTGCTTCCCTGGCCGGCTCGCTCTCCGGATCTTTCGTCGATAGAAAACATGTGGTCCATGGTTGCTCAACGATTGATCCAGATTACACCCCCAGCTGCCACACCATATCAACTTTGGTAAAGTGTGGAAGCTGCTTGGTCTGCTGTACCCCAAGAACCCATCCAAAGTCTCTTTGAATCAATGCCGAGGCGTGTGGCAGCGGTGATCTCCAACAATGGCGGCTACTGTGGCTACTGATTCTGGCAGGAACCACACTTCACAGAAGTCTATAAATTTAATCATTTGATACTTGATCAACATGTTATCTACAAAATAAATTTTGTTGTGCTATCTCTTGTCTTTCTTGGTGTTGCATTTACGGTGGCCAGCAGTGTATATACTACTACTACTATATATTCTCGAAGCATGTATTCATTGCTTATATAAAAATCTTAGAGACTTGCACCATTTGAAATAGCTTTGAAACTTAATTCAATGATGTGTAATAGAATGAAACAATTTAATCTATTGCGTACATTTTCATGAATACATAAGAAAAAGAAAAAAGAAAAGAAACCAAATAAAGACCGTGAAGTGGAAAAGAGTTCTTATGAGAAAAAGTGTTTAGTTTTCTCTAATTCCAAAACAAAACTAAACCCAAGACCTCTCATTTAAAAAAAATTAAGACCCCCAAACATTTCCATCCATATTCAATTTTGTTATTACTAAATTACAATAGGTTAGGTACAAAAAATAACATTAGTAATAACAATTTACTTAAACCTTTCCAAGACCCGCCTGTTACAAATATTGAAACAACAATCGACATAGAATCAATTTGGGGGCTTATTGCAAATAAATTGAACTAGAGACATCAACAGAAGTAAAAAAAAAATCCATTTCCCTCTTCACCACCCATCTCGAAAAGATGGGTATTCATCATTCACGGGGTCTTTCACTCTGTGGGGGATGTCAGACTTTTCCCTTGATAATCCTTTGAGTGCGCCGAAATTTCACTTTTCGCCAAACCTTCCGCCACCAGCTTATCTTAATACATGGAGAACAGGAGGGCAGAAATGTATATATCTTTTTCACGAACGAATAATTCCACATTTTCGAGGCTAAATGCCCATCGATCTCGTTTAAAAGCAGCTTACGCAGGTCGCAGTAATCTGTTAATTAAGGTACACCCCTGCAAGATGCATCCGAGAGAGGGAGGCCAAATGCACCGACTAAACTGCCCTTACTTCCGCCATGTCGCTTTGCTTAAATTAGTGTCGATGTTTCTGCTGTTTTGCCTCGTGCTGAAGTGAAGTGAAGTATTGACGGGTGGGGACATTTCTTTAAAAAAAAAATGGGGGTTCGTATGTTACGGTGTTTTTTTGAGTCTTGCTGCTGTAAATCTATGAAAAATTCCGAACCGGTATATATTGGTGTTATATATCACAGTTTTTGTATAATTATTGCTTACAAAAATTCAAGAATTTCAACAATGTTTTGTGTGTTATTTTAATGCAGGGGTGGGTTTTAAATGGATCGCGATCGACCGGTGGATCGCCAAGACATTTTGGAGTGGCCGCCTGAAGATTATCAATTAGTAATTATATACCGAAATATTCAAGTCTTCTTTTTGATTATAGATACAAGAACTTTTAAATTAACATGTTTAATTCAATTCCTCTACTACTAACTCACACTCTCTCTCTATATATTTGTTTATTTGTTTGTTTATTTACTTATCTTAGTGGGATTTTCAATCGTTAATAAAATACATTTTAAAGCTTTCAACTGAGCTGAAATTTAATATACGTGATTATTTTGGACGACAATACAGTAATTTAATTATAATTAATAAAAATTAATGGATTAAAACTAATTATTTAAAGAATTACAAATACAGCCACGTTGGCATAATTTTTGGCGACGTAGCGACCCTTTTGGTGACTTGTGTCAAAACTTCAAAAGTTTTTTTTTCTCACGTTTTAAAACATTTTTATATACACGATTGTTTTTGGATGACAATACGATACTTTAATGATAATTAATAAATTAGTTACCATTTAATGTTGTGATTCTGTCCTATGTGTATACATATTTATATTAATTGTAACCATTTAATAAAAAGTAGCTAAAATAAAATTTTTCTTTGTTGATCTAAGTAGGAATTGACTTAATTTTTTTATTATTTGTTTTTTAATGTATTTTAAATTGTTTGATAACAAATGCTTCAATTTATATTATATTCGTGGCTGTTATTACGATGTTTGTATCTTGCGTTTAGCCAAAAGGTGGTTTTAAAGGAGTAAGTTTTTTATTTACTGTAATTATGTAGGTAAGTGCATATTCCAAACTCATTAAGTCATAATATATATTTTGTAGACCTTTTGTAATAGCTCCACGCACCTACGCCACTGGGTGGACCGCAACATCTTGAAAAAATGAGAAGTAGCCCGTAATCTGGAAAAGTTTGCCCATCCCTGTTTTAAAGGAACTTTGGGGTCTGGGTAATTTTCCTGTATAAATAATCCAGGGTTAATACCAGTGACTAAAAAAATAGATTAGAATTCACTTGTTCTAGTCTCCTAGGGTCTGAAATTCCAATGACTTTGAGGAAATGAAAATTCAATTGTTTTCATTTCCTCAAACGCATTTGAGAGACGAGCTTATAATAAGCTTTTAATTATATTGAAAAATCTTCTTATAACGCATTTCTTGTTTTAAAAAAGGCAGGACATGAATTTCTAAAACGGGGAAGTGTACTTACCTCTTGCGTCACAGACCTATTTTTAGTAAATCTGTGCTCAACAAAAGATACATACTTCCCAAAAATTTCTATGTAGATCTGATAGTTCAAAAATTAGAATTTTGCCTCTATAACGACCTCGCAACTCCCCTTGGGACTCTATTTCCGTAAAACTCGTTTTTAACAGATCTTTACTAAACAAAACAAACATGGTTGCAAAATTTCATGTATTTAGGTCTAACTGTTCAAAAACCTTTTTATTCTGTCTATAACGACCCTTAATCCCCCTTGGCAGTCGATTTCCACAAAACCCATTCTTAGTGTGGACCTCTATTCAACAAAAGAAATATGTCTGCTAAATTTCAAGTGTGTAGGTCTAATGGTTTCGCAGATCTCGTTGTGAATGAGTGAGTCATTTTTCTCCTATATATAGCTTTCATGAAGTTGTCGAGACCCAACAGTCGTGGGTAGAGAGGTACTGAATAATCAGCTATTAAGATAAAAGCAATATTTTTATTAATCTTGAAATAAATATCAAGAAATGTCATAAATCAAGGAAGTGGTCAACTTAATCACTATCCTAAGCTATTAGAGATTGCAATACCGGTATACCGAATACCGGTATTTTGAGCCATTTGTACAATTTTGTAATACGGTATTCACAAGTTTAAATACCGTTTTTTCGGTATTTACTGTAAATTCTTTAAATTGTCTCTACTATATGTTCAGGGGATAGTCAACATAGCAAAATAGTATATGTTTTTGTTTTTGTCTCCCTAACGGGCGAAATTAATTCTACTATGAATATAAAGTTGTATCCGTACAATCAAGAGAAGTGATTAAATATGTGAATCATCCAAAGAGGTGAGCCAAAACTATTCTATTACAGTTCAGAGCGATACTGCACCCGCGCAGGATTCGTAGTCTGATATTCGTATCTGTGAAAAAACAAGGTTGTAGTTGTGAAGAAAGTGCGTAATATTTCGATACTTTTTAAATTGGTGAACTTATTTACATTGTATTTGCAAATTATACTTTAGAGTTTTAAGTATTTTACAGATTCATATATATATTCATAAATAACAGCCCCTAATAATTAATAATAGTTTTAAAGAACATAAAAATAAATTAATATTACTTCGGTTTGGCTTCATTATTTACATGATAAAAAGAATATGGTGGCACAATGTAAAAATTTTTTTTCAAGAGTTATTAAAGTAAATGGCGGAAGTACAAGCGGACTCCATTCACTGTTATAATTATTTTTTAAGAAATTTACACTCTCTAATAAAACTGGCAAATAAAAAAAAAGAAACGCCTGTGTTTTCTTTCTTTTCCTAAAATTTCTGCTACCGGTTATTAAAACCGGTATCCCGGTATTAAGATCTAAAAAATACCGAATACCGGTGTTATAAGATCTAAAAAGTACTGAATACCGGTATTGAACTTTTGGTTCGATATTGTAATCCCTATAAACTATGTATGACAAATGATGGAATCACTTAGCTTTCATGCGATCAATGTAATAGCACTAGTGCGGGGTTGACCGGTGCAATTGGATAACTTGGACGAAAGATTCTTCTTCTGAACTCCGAGGACTTCAGATATTGACTTTGATAATCTAACTTCAATAGCAGCCTAACGACCAGCTCCTACCCTTACTTCGTTAGAATTTCAAATAACAATCAAATTAACATATAAATCCCGGTTTTTCTGCGGGAAGCGATTTTTAAACATACAGCATTTAGATATTTTTCTCCTGAGGATTAGTGAAAGGCGCGGACAGGGCATTTTTCGAACATTTATATTTCTACACTTTAATACAGTGTTTCCTAAATTTTTGACACATGTGTACCCCTTCTGTAATTTTCGTAACACTGGGTACCTCGGAAAAAAAAATGGATGTATTTTAGTAACAATTAAAATATATTTTTTTGTGACATACACAAAATAATAAGAAAAGAGAAATAAATTATTCATAGTAAAATATAAATAAAAGTTATATTATAAATAACATTTATTTGGATTGGTTTATTTGGAAAAAGCAACTTCACATTAATATGAAGTTGAAAAAGGCAAGATGTATTTCAGAACTTTTTCTGTTAAATCCGGATACACATGTTGCATTTCTAACCAGAATGTTGTTAAAGTACACTCCTTATGTTTAGTTTTCAAGAATCCGTCTAAAAAACATTCCGTCTGTAATGAAGTGTGTTATATTCCAGCCGTGTCACACCAGACCATCTCACGTCTCTCAAGACTGCCTTGACTTGACGACTCATAAGAACGTAGAATTAGGCGCAACGATGCACGGTGTGGTTCATATCCCTACCAAACTCCTGTGCAACGCGTGCCCCTCCCCAAACTCTTCCTGTACCCCTGGGGTACGCGTACGACACTTTGGGAAACATTACCTTGATATATACTTCTGAACGTATACTTACAACTTACCCCCTCTCTCCCTATTACAAACCCTCTACTTTTTAAAAATCTTCAGTCGTTGTCCAAAAGGAATTTACTTCACTTCACTCTCAGATCTTCCCCAGCCCCGATCAATTACTCCCCTTCCATTGCACTCCATTGAAAGGGGCTCTTGACTCACCCCTCTGTACCCCGGAGTCGAGTCACTCAGTCGATTACACCGGTTGCTTCAAGCTCCACTGTGATCCGCAATTTGTGGCGTTCCGCTTTGTATATGAAGCTTGGACTGCGCGTCCCCCTATCAGCTATTGATCAGGGATTGCAATTAGGAGATGAATACCCCGTCCAAGGAGACAGACTTCAATTTCGAAAGGATCTATATCCATGTGTGGTCAGTTTTCATTCATTCATTCATTCACTCATTCACTCACTCACTCATTCATTCGGGGGGTCCTTCGGAGTCGATTCTGTCTACAGATACCTTTCGAGGACTGAAGCGGTTTTCGTTATTAAGAGCTTCAGGTCGGTTGAGCCGTTATTGGTTTCGTTGTTTGGGAGTTCTTTGTTTTCGGGGACGTATCTCCAAGACATGTGTAAAAGCGAAAAGGTAAAAGGGGGTATAGATGGAAGGATTCATTAAAAGTGAGCGTATAGAAAGGGGGTTGTGCTGAACCTTAGAATGGGGCTGTGCACTTATTTGAAGTTTGTTTGCAAGATCAAAGATTGGAAACTGAGAAATTCTGTAGGTTTAATGATGAAAGTTAGTGGAAGAAGAGTAAAAATTCAAGAGGAACTTTTAAGGCATGACGATGACGGTGGTTGGTTTCTCTGTTGTGTTGTTTAGTTCAAAACTTGAAGTTTTGATCGCGCGCGCGCGGAAAATGAAGCAGAAATTATGATCTCATTGTTTTTGAACATTTGTGGATTATACTATACTTTTATAATAAATTAAATTTTATAATATATTCTATAGAATTCATAATGTCCAACATTTCGGTTTAGCTCAAGAATTACATGTAAGCTAAGTCGAAAATTTTATGGCGTATAAAAAACATTTAAATTTTCCTTTATATAGGATTATTCATAATTCCTTCAAGATTTCAAAGCGTTATAGTAAAAAAAACTAAGACAAATACTGCAAAAAAGAGCATTTGAAAGAAAATAAACAATTCTTCTATGTGTGAAACCATGGTTACACGGTATGCGATAGTGCAGTTCCTGCCACACTATTCAATATGGCGCTATCAACATTATTGAGAGCACGCTGTGACGTTTGAAATAAATAACGGTAGCGCGATATTGATTAATTTAAACATTTAGTTTATTTACGTCACAGAGCTATTATTTACAGATTATACATTGAAGTTATGAAACTTATTGAAAGATTATTAGAGTTCAAGTGATGTGGTTTGTGAGAGAGGAATTCTCTTTTGGGGTCCGCTCACTTCGAAGGTTTCAAAGCAACTCTGGTTCTCCCCCTCTCTTCTCTCGCTTCGGGGATCAGAAGCTGGCGTCTTTTAGCATCCAGTTACATCCTGCTAGTGGTGAAAAAGGGTCCCTCGTGATGTTAAAAGTCTGTGGGGGAGGTTCAAGGCGGGACCACGCAATAACTTCCGAGATGCAGCTGCAAATTGCACGTGTGATGATGCTGTGTGGCGGGAATCGTTACAACGCGATATCCTTTCATGCAGTTCTGCTACATCACTCGGCAAAAGGAGTACGAAAACTTGGTCTGATGTAAAAGGCCAAGTTTTCGGATTACATATGCTATCAATAGCGTTGATAGTATCTTATTGAGTACAGTATGGCAGAAACGGGACTACCGCATTAATATATGTAATGTAACCAAGGTTTCACGTATAGAACACATGTAAGATATGTAAATAAAGCTTGAATTGCTTTTGTATTAATTCAAATATTCTTTTTTGCTGTATTCGTCTTGGTGCTTTTACTATAGCTTCGAACTTTGGAAGGAATTAGTAATAATCTTGTAAAAGGATGTCTATCTATAAATACAAACAAATAATAGACATTTTTTCTTACGTCAATTCCTACTTAGGTCAACACAGAGAAAATTTTTATTTTAGTTATTTAAATTTAATTGATGAATTAATATTTGAAAAAAAAAACGTATCAGCATCAAGTGTCATCCCCTAAAAGTTTAAAAAAATATATTTGAAGCCAAGAAAAAATTCGTTATAAAAACTTACTGGCGCCATCTGTTGGTGCTAGATCTAATTTCGTCAGAAATAACGCGGAATAAATTTAAAATTAAAAAATAAAATTTAATTAATGAATTAATATTCGAATAAACTGTATTAACATCAAGTGCATGCACTACAAGTTAAAATAAATGTATTTGAACTTCAGTGGATGAATAAAAAGTGTTTTATTAAAGATTAACATTTTGAACAAAATATATAAATAAATAAATATACATAGGAGAAGAGAGTGAACTAAATACTAAAAATAAAAGCAACTCGCTCACTTATGACGAGACCTCCGAAACTATCAGACTACAGTCTTGAATTCTACCCTGCAAGTTCTTTTTGTTGAATAGTGATCCGATACGAACAGGTTTTGCGGAAATAGATTCCCAAAGGGATCTGAGGGTAGTTACAAGGGCGCTGTAGTTAAAATTTCCGATTTTTGAATAATTAGACTTACAAATTTGGAGTTTTGCACAAGAATGTTTCTTTCGTTGAATACAAATCTGCAAAAATTGAGATTTGAGGAAATCGTCCCCGAGAGCGTAGGTCTACAGGGGATAAATGATTAATTTTTCGGTGGAAGAAATTCAAGTCCTGGTCTTTTAAAATGAAGAGGCTAGAGCTATTAGAATATTTTTCAATACAATCGAAAGTTTAAGAGAATTTCTCTCATACTTTACAAAAATATTTCATGTTCGGTTGAGAATTTTATGTTTATATGATCTCATGTATATGCAAACACAATTTGAAGTATGGTGTAACACTGTCAAGATATATGAAACATTTTCTTGCATGCAGAGTGTACTTATAAAAAGCAAACAATTAGGGCATTTTGTGTTCCACAATTATGAAAAAAAATAGTGTGTAAACTTTAAAATTGAGATAAAATTCTTTTGTTTTCAAACTTTGTTTAGTATTGTACTCAATTCTATGCAATAAAAAATATACGATTTTTTCGAAAATTTTGGGTAAAAACATTGACCACTTAAGGGGTAAATATTATACCTTGGATAAATATTTTTCACAAATGATGTTTTAGTACTTGGAACACTTTCATTGAATTAAAACTACTAATCACTGCACTGACCATGTAACTTTATTAAAATCTGAATAAATTCTTACACATAACGATATGAGGTTTTAATAGTATAATCATTGTTTAAAAAAAAAGATGGTAAAGCATTTATCTTTTCACAATTATATTCTTTAAAATTTCAAAATAGTACCAACTGAAGCCCGAAGGAATCTTGCATGCGCGTGAGCGACATGAAACCATTTGTCCAGTTCAACTCAAATGAATACCTTTTCCAACAAAATCTGTAAATGAAAGAAAAAACAAATAAAAATATGTTTATCAAAATAAATTCTTATTTTACATACATTATGAGTAAACGTGCAATTTCAAATGCATGCATGTTTTAGTGTAAAACATTTTATTTTCTTATTTTATTAAAAATATCAATCATAGTTTGTAGAAAATAAAATAATGCTGCAATCTTACATTCAGCTTTTTAAAAAATTATTACAACTTAAAAATATTTCAGCTTTCAAAATTTGTGGATAGATGTAAACTTATTGCTATAACTTTTAACAATATTTTCCTGCTAAAAAGATCTGGAAATATATTCAGTTTTACAATCTAAGTTTTTTGTGAAATTTTAGGTTTTGCTTCCTCAATCTTTAGTATTTTAGTGTGCTATAGTTTGATATCCGGGGGCACGCGCCAAGTTGCTTATGTTCGCCAAGATGGGTGATAGCATTACAATATGGTTACCTTGATATTTTTATCGTCTGGCGATGTGGTTGCCATAGGGATAACGTATATTAGAAATAACTTTATTGGTTTTTTTCTCGTGGTAACCCTATTAATTTCAGACGATTTTAATTAGATTTCTTTAAAAATTTAACCATTTTAAGTGTAATTGTTCTATTATTTCTGTTTTTTATTTTGTGCTATTTTCGAATATGGATATTTCTAATATGGGTGAGTTATAGGATATTTTTTTTTAAAAAAAGAATGAGTGTTGCGATTTTTATTATCGCTATAAATCGTTTATTTTATGTTTTAAAAATGATCTTTTTGAATGTTCCTTGTTTGATGAAATTTGTTGAAAGCACTTGCAGTTTTTAGAACAGGAGTGGGCATACTTTTCCAGGACACGGTCTATTTCTAATTTTTTCAATCTGTTGCGGTCCCCAATGTCAGTGGCGCACACAAGGGTAGGGTTGTCACTGGTCCGGACCGTCCCTCACAGCCCTTGATTCTTTTTACAGATTGATTTTAATTCCATGTATACATTACGATAAACTTGTAATTGTTATTAATAATTTTTTTATTTAATGCTGAGTATTTATTTAGTAATTTATTTTTTACTGGTTTTTGTTTCCCACAATCTTACAAAATTAAAAAAATATGTTTGGCTGCGTATTGTGGTATAACACACAGAATGGTAGACTTTCGACCCTCGACAACGCTCCCCCCGCCCTTGGAAAAATTCTTGTGTGCGCCAAAGCCCAGTGTCGTAGGTGTGATGAGGTAGGAAAAGGTCTACAATATTTATTATAAATAAATAATAAATACGGAATATGTACTTACAGAACTAAAATAATAATAAAAAAAAAAACTGACATCTTTAAAACTACGTCTAAACAAAACGCAAAAATACAAACATAATAATAATAGCTACAATTATAATATCAAATGATACATTTACTATCAAACAATTCAAAATACATAAAAAAAAAGAATTTATCTTTAGTTTTCATCTAAATATTTGTATATAAAGTTAGTTTTTGATGTTATAGTCAGTAAAAAAGACAAATATTGTCTGCATACTTCAGTCAATCTTGGAATATTTCTGTTTATAATTACTAACTGCTAAAACCAGCAGGCGGTCAGCACAAAATGTCTCGGCGTCCATCGGTCGATCGCGATCGACGTAATGCTTACCGGTTTTAGAACATTGCAGGTTTTGAGTACTTTGCAAGTTGATATTCATTATTAATTTTAATATATATTACGTAATTATTTTATTAATAATGTAATATAAAAATGCAATTATTACTATATGCAATAATATTCGCTATTTATAATTGTTTTTTATATTTATTTATAAATACTATTACATTTGTTATTTATTTATAGATTATTATGTTAATTATTTATAATTATTATTATGTTAATTATTTATAATTATTATTATGTTAATTATTTATAATTATTATTATGTTAATTATTTATAATATATTATGTTATTTATAATTATTATTATGTATTATTTATAATTATTATTATGTTAATTATTTATAATTATTATTATGTTAATTATTTATAATTATTATTATGTTAATTATTTATAATTATTATTATGTTAATTATTTATAATTATTATTATGTTAATTATTTATAATTATTATTATGTTAATTATTTATAATTATTTATTGTTATTTATCTATAATTATTATTATGTTAATTATTTATAATTATTTATTGTTATTTATTTATAATTATTATTATGTAATTTATTTATAAGTATTGTGTAATAAGAGTATTCTTATGCATTATTTTTATTTTATTACAATACGATGATTTTTTTTGTAATTCATACTGTATGAATATTATATATAATTACTATTAAATTATATTATAAGATTATTATATACTGCATATAAATACATGTGTGTTACTTTTTAATATATTATATTGATATTCATTATTTATTGATTGATCTCAGTTGTTCTCTATCTCTTCCTATGTCCTTCATCTGAAATACATTTCGATGTATTTCAAAACAATTCTTTAAAATTATTGTGTATCATTAAATTACCGCTAGGCCTTCATCTTGTGAATTCCATTTCAGCAACAACAGGAGCTGCTTGGCGTCATGCCCCGAATATCAAACTAGTTTCATATTTCAGTTTGTATTTCCTCTCAGCGTTAATCATGGTAAAAGACCCCGGAGAAACAAAGTTTTTTCGACATATATTTCATTAGACTGTGATGACTATTGTAAATATCTAATTTTAAAGATAAAAATTACAAAAGGTAATTAGTATGTATGGATATTTTATTACCAAACACCCACATACACATACACACAGATAAGGCAAAAATATATACGGAAATATTTAAATAATGAATTATGTGTATAAAAAAGTACAATAAAAACTCCCAAAAGTAATACAACAAAATGTTTTAAAGATATCTTTTTTTAAAAGGAGGAAAAAACTGTGATTTATTTCAAAGTTTAAAACTTAATTTCATTTTTGAACGCTATCAAAATTTGATTCATAAATCTGAAATCTTGAATCCATTGCTTCAAATTTTTCTTAAATGAAAATTCATCGAAGAAAAGAGTTGCATTAGAATTCATATTTAATGTCATTTTGTAAGAAAAGGACGTACGCTTTTCATTTGAAAATAAAAAAATGAGAGAAAAAAAAATATTAAATTTACGGATAATTTTTTCACCCACCTCTAAGAGATAATTTTCTTTAAAATCAAAATTTCATTACAAAAAGAAATTTTGCGTTTAGAAATAGATGAAATCTTCCGCCGTTTTCAATTCCTACACTATTAACTCACACTCTATATATTTATTTATATTGGTGGAATTTTCAATCGTTAACAAAATACATTTTAAAGCACTCAATTGAGCTGAAATTTTATATACATGATTATTTTGAATGACAATACAGTAATTTAATCATAATTAATAAAAAATTATTGATTAAAACTAATTATTCGATGAATTACGAATTCAGCCACGTTGGTATCATTTTTGGCGACTTAGCGACCCTTTTGGCTACTTGTGTCAAAACTTGAAAAGGTTTTTTTTTCTCACGTTTTGAAGCATTCAGTTGAACTGAAATTTTATATACACGATTGTTTTGGATGACAATACGATACTTTAATGATAATGAATAAAAATTAATTACCACTTAATGTTGTGATTCAGTCATATGTATATACATATGTATATTAATTGTAACTATTTAATAAAAAGTAGCAATAATAAAACTTTTCTTTGTTCTAAGTAGGAATTGACTTAAATTTTTTTTTTATGTTACTTGTTATTTTACAACTTTTAGTCAGTTTGGGTTTTGGGTTATAGATTAAAGAGATGATTTGGCATAAAAAGTGATTCTGTAGAGTTGTGTAACTTTTTGGCTTAAAAAAATGCTTTTTTAATACAATAAATTACATACGAGATCATTCATAAATTTTAAAAACAAAGTACGGTGCTATCGATCAATTAATCAAATGAATACTAATTTGGAACCATTAATTACAAACATAACAATGTGATAAAGCAAACACAGGTTATAAGGCAATTATTAAATTTAAAAGCATTGCATCAAACACTTTTTATTCAATACGTATATAAAATACGTAAGAAAATTTGTGTTTTTAAAATTTTTTTTATCAAGTACTATAGTTTTCTCTTAATTTTATTATTTGATCATTAACTGCTATGAAAATAAGCGAAAAAGTTACCAATACGCTTGAAATTTTTAAAACCATGACGCATATATATTTTTTCCCAATCCCTGAACGAAAAGTAGTAAGATCTAATGGCCATACAAAAGTTATACAAATAAACAGCAAGGAGGGTTGATATACTGAACCCCAAAAATTCCCTACGTTCTGAAAACTCTTTCCCTAGATTTTGGTATTTGTTTCATTATCATTATTTATCATGCTTGGAATTTGTTGTCAAATGTCTCGCTTAAAATTTCATTTTCTCGAAAGATACAGTTCAGAAAAATAACAATCATAATTATATTTTTAAAGGACATAAAAGAATCAACAATTTAATTTCGCTGGAAGTATTAATAATCTATTTATCAAGAGACACAGGATTCATTTTCAATTGTATATCACTATATTGAAACACACGAAGTAAGTTGTTTTTCTTGCGATCATAGATTGCTTGTGAGAAAAGAAGTTTGACAGAGAAAATACTCTTGCCAGCATTAACTTGAATAACATCATGAGACAACCTAAGAAGATCTCAGCAGGGTTACCAGATTAGTGTCCTTTCACCCTTGGTGACAGATTTGGCAAAAATTTATATCGCCAAAGAACCATGAAGAACACTCTGGAATAGACCCTTCTAGAAATTTTAGTGAGGGGTTTCTGCTTTCAGAAGTGAGTCAGTCGATATATTGGGCTGGGAAAAGAGATTTTCTGAGTTCCTACTACTGTAAATTACCTAGAGCTATTATATCTATCAGTTTCGCAGAGTTCAACTACTGCAAATTATCTGTTATTTATTTGTTTATAAATACACTGTTCGTTTTCTTGTAGCCATTTGTTCGTCCTTTGTCCGTTAATCTATTATTTACTTCATAGAAATCGTCGACTGTTTTTCCCTCTCGTAAAGTTGCCACAATATAGACAGACCACGACTGGAAGAATATGGCTCCGCCTTTTATAGGCAAGTTCATTTCATCCCAGGTAGGAATGGAGGAAAGTAATAAAAGTCATGAATACACAATTCTAAAAAAATTTATGTATATACTTATTTATCTGATATGTAAAAAGAAATTGATTATTAATGCTTTATAATAAGAGAGGAAAACACATCTATATGTATAGCAATTTCTATTTGTAAACATACAGTTTATAAAAGGAAGTTTTTCGTAGCAGTTGATCTGTATCACATGCCTCGATTATAGTATTTGATTTTATTCTACAAACATTTTTTTCCTTTCTAGAATAAACGACATACACTCGAATGAATCAAATTTAAAATTGAAAAAAACATTAATTACGCTTTAAGCTCTTAACGTAATTAAAAACGTAATTCAAGAACAAAACTCACATTTTTTATATTTAAGACACGGTTTAAAAGGTTAGTTGAATTCTGAAGTATAATTTTATTTCATGAGGGTTTAAAGCACTTTAGGAATCATACACCAGACTAGGAACTCAACTTTAAAAATCAAAGGTAGAAAAAAGTTAAGAATGATTTTGACATTGTCTAACACGCACGTGCGCTTATAGATGTTGGAAATTTCCGACAAAAATTATAATTAATATAAAATGAATGTCATCCATATATACTAGGAAAATTTGTCTTATAAGGCTCACTATTGGGAGTCGTAAATAAAGAGAATTTAATTATGTGACGTTAGGAATGAATCAATGTAGAATATATAGTTCAGTTTCAAAATGGATATCATTTGCGTTTGCAAGACCTCTGTTCCCTCCTTTGTAATTTGTATACCTGTTTTGGTAATAATATTCTTACAATGCTTGTTGTAGTTTTATTCTTCAAAACTTGCAATAATATGCAATTATTTAAACAATTATACATACAGGGTGAATATAACTAAAGTTCCTTTTCGAAAATGCAGTAAAAAAAGAACCACTGCTCAAAATGACTTCAAATTTGGACTGAATACAATTGAAGAAGGGGAAAATATAGTATGGCATAAGGAAAAAAATCATTGGTTACATTCATTCGTCGTTACTTTTTATGCGGTGTTTAGCCCTAGAACAGTTAAAAACCCATTTTTCCCCGTCCAGTACGGTTCAACTTGCCATGGTGGGTGGACTTTTCCCTAACAGTGCATCAACTTTCAGATGACTTGGAAATAATTTTTCCGTCAAAAACCTAAGCAATCATGCACATTGAACAATACATTTTGGTTTAATGCGCAACTCATTCCAAAGCCTTCGTAATTCGATTCAAAATGCCACTTGTAGCCAAATCCACTTTCGTTATACCACTTACATCACTTTCCATAGATACTTTGGAATTTTTTATTATGCCATATCGCCCCTTTCAAAACCATCAGACGTGCCACCAGCACACGAGTGTCCACCATAACTATTCACAGACGGCTGATAGAGCCAAAATTTACGCTCGTACCGACTGCTACTTCACCTGCCACTCACACTTGCATACTGTCGAGTCAGATTACAGTGGTGCTTAGCTCTATCAGGTTGGGATCGGGAAGTATAGTGTTTAGCGACGAATCCTGTTTGCAACTGTGTCCTGACGATCGTCGAAGAAGTATCTGGAGACGCCCAGAGCAGCGTGCCGATCGTGCTTTTCCTATTGCACGCCTCACAGGCTCTCAACCAGAAATTATGGTCTGGGGTGCCATTTCTTTTAACAGCCAGACCTCTTTGGTCGTCATTAGAATCCTACTTACAGTACAATGGTACGTCAACGACATTCTGGGAACTGTTTTGCTACCTTCCTTCTTCAGTACCCTGGCCTTATTTTTCAGCAAGATAATACAGACCACTTACGACACGTGTTAGTGTGAACTGTCTTACAGCTTGTCAAGCACTTTCTTGGCCAGCCAGATTGTCAGATCTCTCTCCAATCGAGCATATCTGGGATATGATGGGAAGGCAACTGCATCTACCAGCGAATGTTGATGACCTGGTACGACAACTGGAGCAGATTTGGCAAGAAATTCCACAGGAGGCCATCAGGATGCTTTATCACTCTATACCACGTCGTGTGGCAGCTTCCATCCAGGCTAGATGTGGGTCAACACTTATGAGTTCGTTACTTTGAAACCATGTAACTCTGAAATAAATCATTCAATTTTTCTGAAATTTTAATTATTTTTTATGCTGTACATAATCTTTTACCCACCAATTTTTGTATTTATCAGATAACTTGTTCTTGGTGCGTCGTTTTTTTTGTCTATAGAATGTATATTCAGTTCAAATTTGAAGTCATTCTGACCGGTGGTTCTATTTTACAGCATTTTGAAAGTGGAACTTAAGTTATAATCATCCTGTATATATATATCGCAAATGCATTGATCATAAAGAGATCAGATATAATCGGTTTCATCAGTATAAAAGACACTCAGAATTTATTAGTAGAAAATATAGGGGTATCTTAAACAAGATTAACGAATGATATGGCAATATTCAATTAATAAACTCCACCCTTCTTTCTACACATTAATTCCTCTTCTCAACACCACACCATCACATAATCTAATCTATAAACTACTTTTTTTTCTTCCTCATCACCACCATCATCATCATCACCATCCCTTTTACTTGTTTACTTTTTTCCGCTCAACACCCCGCATCGTTTGACCATTCGCTTTTAGACCACCCTAGTCACGTGAGCACCTTCCATTCGTCTGCCTGTCCCACCATTAACCCTGATTACCCCTGTGGCTCCCCATCGGATCAGCTAATTGGCATTAACGCAGAGAGCCGCCCTTCTGCGCATGCGTGCGCGATAAGTCTCCTCGTTCTGGGCCGAGTAGATGGGTACGATTAAAAGGCACGGTTATGGGTGCATTTGGTTCGAAATATTGCGAGAAATCATGGAAAGTTGTTTCTAAGCCCTGGATGGTGTTTACGAATAGGGTTGCCTGGTTTTCACAAAGAATGGAATCTATTAGTTCCCGAATTGGGATTGAAATGTTAAAAGGAAAGGGGAAAAGTACCTAATGACTGTCTTTAACGTGATATAGGAGTGCAGTTGGAGAGTTTTCGAAAGTATATTATTTCTTTCCCTTGAATTGAAAAGTGAACAATAATTCTTATTTAATGCAAAAACAGATAGAGTGCTGGCAACAAAGTTTTTCAGAGTTGGTTCAGAAAATATTATCTATAGAACGCTGTTTTTACTAACTACCAAGTGGGCTGTGGTTCCAACTGGCAATAAACTCGTCAGATCATCGGTGAATCACTTTAAAACATTGTTGGTTATAACTCATGTCTGCTTTCACCAATAATGAACTTAATTTTAAAAGTATATTATTTTTCAGTGAGCTATATTTATGACGGTCGTATGATAAATGCAATCCCGTGTTTTCCATTGAATTTAAAACTGACGTTATACTTGTTCTGCTTGTGAGGTTTAATTAAAATTTCAAATTTTATAATTGAGTAAAGATATTCAAGTATTTTTAGAAGAAAAAAAAATCCTTAATATGTTTTTCAAAATTAAAATTTTTATTATTATTATTATTTTTTTATATTATACATGTATTTTTGTACGGTTGAAAGACGGGCTTTGCTATCATGGAGATGTGACGTCATTTTCTCTTCGTTTTCCTATGTAAGCGAAATTTTATATTATACAATGTATTTTTGTACGGTTGAAAAGCGGCTTTTATCATGGAGATGTGGGCGTCATTTTCTTCGTTTTCCTATGAAAGCGAACGAACAAATCAACTGGGAGAGTGGTTCACCCACCTCCACCAGCGTTGTTGTGCTGAATTTAATGTGGACTGCTTTCTATTTTATATGTAACTTCAACAAATTGTTCTCGGGTTTAAAATTTAGTGGTATAGAGTTTTTAAGTTCCATGTAAATGTATAACCGTTACTTATGTATTTTTGAAACAAAAGCATTTTGCTTACTTATGTACATTATTATTGTGTTGATAAATATGTACTTTTTAAAAGGAAGTTTTTTCAAGAATCAAAACTTGGCAACAGCGAAGTGCGTTAACTGATTCGCAGGAAGCACGTGATTACATTTATCATGTGATTGTGACGTCACCCGAATTATGAACTGATTGACTAGAATCACAAGACTTAGTTATGTGACTATGACGTCGCATGAATTTAACCCTATAGATGATTAATAGTAATTTTTTCAATTCCTACTATTAGCTCACACTCTCTATATATTTATTTATCTTGGTGGAATTTTCAATCGTTAATAAAACACATTTTAAAGCTCTCAATTGAGCTGAAATTTTATATACACGATTATTTTGGATTACGATACATAATTTAATTATAATTAATAAAAATTGATTAAAACTAATTATTCAAAGAATTACAAATACAGCCACGTTGGCATCCTTTTTGGTGACTTAGCGACTCTTTTGGGGACTTGTGTCAAAACATGAAAAGGTTTTTTCTCACATTTTAAAGCGCTCGTTTGAGCTGCAATTTTCTATGCACTATTGTTTTGGGTAAAAATACAATAATTTAATTATAATTAATTAAAACTAATTGACTGAAACTAATTATTTAAAGAATTACAAATGCAGCCACGTTGGTTTCATTTTTAGCGACTTGGATCAAAACTTTAAAAGATTTTTTTTCACGTTTTAAAGCATTCAGTTGAACTGAAATTTTATAGACACGATTGTTTTGGATGACGATACGATATTTAAATGATAATTAAGGAAAATTAGTTACCACTTAATGTTGTAATTCTGTTCTATGTATATACATATTTAAATTAATTATAACTATTTAATAAAAAGTAGCTAAAATAAAATTTTTCTTTTTTGATCTAAGTAGGAATTGACTTAATTTTTTTTTATATTACTCTTTAAAGTCTTTAAAACGCAAACCAGGCATTTTTAATGTATTTAAATGGCTTACTGTGTTCACAAATTTTTAAAAAATCTATATAAAAATGTCTCGTGTTTCAAAAATTAAAATCGAACAAGGAAATCGACATTCCATTACTTAGCATTTTGGTTTCTTAAGTCCTACGCAATAACAATGTAAAAAGTTTTAAGCTTTGACAAGATATGTCAGAAAAGAGAAAACAAAAAGGTCGGATAACTTGGTAACATTAAACTTTTTTTTAATTCACTCAAGCGGACTATTAAAAAATTTAATTTACAGAATCAAGAAAATTGGATCTTCCAAAATGAAAAAAAAAAAAAATATTCTATGATTTGTCCAAATAAAAAAAAATCATTTTAGAACCTTTATTAAATCTCTAGCCTCATATGATTTTGTAGCATCATTTCTGATTAAAAAAAAATCATGCAGTTGCCATTTTCATTTAAGTTATTTTAGTGAAATATTATCGTTTGCTTCACTTTTAGTTGTGTTTCTAATACTGCAGTAAAAAAAGTATTAAAATTGGTTTATCGCGGAATAGTTTGACTTGGAAAAATTCTTTACTCTGACACACAGCAAAATCGACATTTTTTTCATAAATTTAGAATACCGTGAAAAGTTTTTCTGCCATCATTATACAAACAAACAGTATATATATATAAGTGCATGACTAACAATCTTATTCATCAAAAACATTAATATTAATAACAATTTTTTTATTGCTCATTATTGTTTTATTATCTCATTTGGTTCCATTGGTCAATTTCACTGTGTTCCGATCCTTAAATATGCTTTATTCAATATTTAGGCTTAATTAGGGAATTTTAATGACATGAGAAAAAAGTTTATTTAGAACATTAACAATAACGAAGAACTCAGATCAAATTTATTATCCTTTTGATATATTTGAAATTTATCCATTTACCCTTTGTTATACACCGTATTCCCTTCATTATACTACAAAAAAATTGTGTATTTTTGGAAAAAATATTTTTTTCCGACATTTTTTGAAGTAATATAAATTTAATTAACAATACTCTTCGAATTTCATCAAAGAAAAGAAAATAATAACTTTTTATTTCGAACAAAATAATGACATTTTTAATTGGATAAAAACTAGGAAAAATTCTTTTTTTAAAAAAAATTGATAATAACCACCAAAAATTATAAATAAAAATACCACTAATGCTATTTGAATCAATAGAACCACTACAATTTAAGAAACGGTGCTTCTTCCGCTGCCAACTTTTTCAATTTATATGAGAAACCAATCATTCTTATTTACGTGGTGCCAGTTTCATAGTAGAAAAGACAGATTTATTCCCCTGGGGGTGAGCTACAGTTTTCACCGCGACTTCCCGCCAAAAAAAGAATAAAAAACAATTACATTCTGTCACACCCTAGTTTAAAGCAGCGTACACGAACACTTTCATTGGCTGTTTCGGTTCAAAGATCGTATGCGTCTGCTTTTGTCTTCATTGTGTTCGAATTTTTCTTTCTTCGCTTCAATTCAACTTGATGTATCATATTCTTTTTCTAAAATCGTTCTTTTATTTGGTGTTTCTTTATATTTCCTGATCTTGTCAAAAAGAAGAGTTCCTACTTCCTATTTTGAAACTTTTTTTTGTACATGCTTTTATTCCGCAGAATTTCTGTGTTCAGTTCAGTTTATTCCTTTTTTGAAAAAAAAAATGTTGTTCTACCTTTTCTAAGATTGTTTGACTGTTTTATTTGGTGCATTTTCTGTGTTCTTTCTTTCAATGCGTTGGGAATGAATGCACAGCCATGGTTTGAAGAAATCAATATTTAGAGTACGAGAAATGGCAACGGCAAAAATTACACAAATTTTTTTTTCAATCCTAATTCCCTTGGAAAATATTTTTCATTCTTCCATTGAGAAAAAAAAATTGCATCTTTCTTTTTCAAAAAAAGTTTTAATTGCTGTGGGAATAAAAATATTACACATCATATTTATGAAGACCAAATAACAAGATATCGTGAATTTGAAAAGCGATAATTTAATTTTTTCGATTTATTTTATGAAGTTTTTCAAAATGTTCGTTAACTGTCACCCCCTTTTTTATATATCTATGATGATTATTTTTATAAGAAAAACTAGAGATCCCGTAACTTTTGCGTATGTACGAGTGTGTGTACTTTATACATATTGATTTTAAATATATTTATTGTAATTCTTTTGCACACTGCTAAAAAAGGGGGATAAGCAAAAAACGCGAAGAAACTGTTGCGTGATAGCCATGCATAAGCATAAAATGGAGAATACAGGCGTAAAAAAGCGCAATACAAAAAACAAGTAATAAAAGATTTTTTTCTTTAAGTCAATTCCTACTTAGATCATCACAGAAAATTTTTATTTTAACTACTTTTTATTAAATAGTTACAATTAATATCAATATGTATATACATATGACAGAATCACAACATTAAGTGGTAATTAATTTTTATTAATTATCATTAAAGTATCGTATTGCCATCCAAAACAATCGTGTATATAAAATTTCAGTTCAACGGAATGCTTTAAAACGTGAAAAAAAATCTTTTAAAGTTTTGACACAAGTCGCCAAAAGGGTCGCTATGTCACCAAAAATGATGCCAACGTGGCTGTATTTGTAATTCTGTAAACAATTAGTTTAATCAATTAATTTTATAATTTAATGTTATTGTATTGTCATCCAAAATTATCATGTAAAAAAAATTCAGCTCAATTGACCGCTTTAAAACGCATTTTATTAACGATTGAAAATTCTACCAAGATAAATAAATAAATATATAGAGAGTGTGAGCTAATAGTAGGAATTGAAAAAAGAAAAAACCA
Organism: Trichonephila inaurata madagascariensis; assembly: GCA_019973955.1. Taxonomy (NCBI): domain Eukaryota; kingdom Metazoa; phylum Arthropoda; class Arachnida; order Araneae; family Nephilidae; genus Trichonephila; species Trichonephila inaurata. Next base: position 70,838 of record BMAV01016688.1, on the reverse strand, counting down.
GTTGTATAGGAACTGTAATTTTTGGAATGGTATAAAGAACATGAAACGATCCTTCAGGGTAATAATTTGGTTGCATGTAAATGACAAAAAACTGATTGCTTAGAAATAATATACAGTTCTAAATATGGTGTGTGCTCCCCGAATTCCAAAGCCTACCTTACACCTATTAGCATGGTTGCGGGAGGCCTTGGTCTTCCAGCAACGCCCCTTCCTAGTGCATCCCAAACATGCTCGATCAAATTTAGATAAGGAGAGCATGCTCTCCACTCCATATGCTGTATTTATTTAGCTTCAAGAAAGTTCTCCACAAGGTGGCTGTATGTATGAGGTCTGGCATTATCCTGCATTAAAAGAAATTAATCTTCAATGGCTGCTGCCAAGTTGGCATTATTGGCTACAACACAGAAGAAACACATAAAAAAATTTTAATGTTAGTTCTTATTGGTTTTTTTACATACGAATATTTTTAATGTATTATTTAAAAAAGGTGTTACTGGTAAGAAAAGATCGCGACTTGTTTTGTAAATGTGGTATCAATAAGTAACCGTTTTGCGTCGGTTGCATCATTTTTTGGTGTTTTCATCGCTTTTAATATGAAAAACTTTTGAGAATCTTAAGAAATACTTGAACATTTTTATCCAATTATAAAGTTTGAAATATTATCCAAATTTTACAAGTAGAACAAGAAGTACAAATCTAACATCTGTTTCGAATTCAATGAAGACCACGTGATTGTCTTTATCATGTGACCATAATGAATTTAGCCCATTCCTTGTCATGTTTTAATGCATAATGAAGGTAAAAGAGGTCAAAGTTAAAGGTTAATTTAAGGTCTAGTCCACTAGTTTATAATAATAAGTAATATACGATGAGAGGGAATATTAGTGGGATTTAAGCAAATTATTATATGTTGTCTGCTATGTATCCAGATTCTAAAGTCTTCATTACTAGTCGCTTCTATTCGTTCAAGGTTCCCTAGATAGAGAACCTTTTAGCACACCTTAAAAGTCGAATTAAATCAACTTAAAAGTACTTTATTAGATTACAGTAACTCTAATCCAATAAGCACTGCACTCAAGAAAGTTTGAAAAAGTTCGCTTTAAAAATCTAGCCACTTTCGCTTCAAAAATATTGTACATTTTTATAGATATGTAAAAAAAAAATATGGCCTCTATGCAATTGCTTAAAACTTTTATTTCTCTTCCTGGAAACCAAACTTTATAACAGACAGAAGCAGACCTGTGTGTGAGTTATTTAAAGTAATATATTTTTGTGAGTCATGAATACACGTACTTTGTATGTAACAATTATTCTTTATACCTTTTCATTTTTGATTGTTTAAAAAGTTGAATTTAGAGCTTTTGTAACATAATAGCTACGATTATTCAAAAATTTTGGAATTCCATCATTCAATATTTTTCACAACTCTATTTCATAATTCAATTATTTTAATTCAATTATTTATTATTAATTTATTATTCTTTTCACCATACTTTATTTTTGATTATTATTTTTAATTTGTTATTTGACTGAAATATTGGTTTAACATTAAGCGAAATTCACTTTTTCCGACCTCGTAATTCAGAAATTGATAAGCAGAAATTTATGAAATTTAAACAAACTTAAAGCACAGTCAACGGTGTATGAAAAAGTTTGACTTCATTATGAACTCACACTATTTTTAAAGTTAATTAATTACGTTAATAAATTAACAGCATATTTATGTTCTGTATGAATCATTAATATTGTTGCAAATTTGTGTGGGTAAAAAGCAGCCGATGACTCCAATTAATTAAATAATTTATTAATGAACTAGGATAAACAAATGACTCACATGAAGACAAATCAAAGTATATACACAAATATTGTAGCAGATTATTTACAGTAACGTAAAATACACTCGTTATAAAGTTTCACTGGAAGGGACTCACGCAAAATCTCAGTTTCTTGTCACAGACAACGCACAAACATTCTAATCTCGACTGACTGACTTCTGAACTCTTCCGACCTTTATATAGCTTCATGGAAATTTGCAGAAGCTTTGATCCTAGTGACTTCTCGAAGGTTCCTTGGTGATATCATTCCTTGACAAATCTGTCGCCAATATGTTAACCCTGCTCCCACGTTCTGGAACTGTCCTTTTCTTCTGGTGCTGGGAAGCGAAATTTCCTTGTAAAACTAAATTTTCCCCAAGGAGAGTGTTGCTGCAGGTAAAACAACATACGTGGTGTGTTTCAGTATAAATAGCTATGAAGTATCGATTTATGGTACACACACAATTAGTTGTCGTATTATTCTCCTACAGGCTTAAATATGTCGTGACTTAAAATTCTCTCCTTGGTGTAGTGTGAAAGTTTAGAGAGAGGGGTGTTAGTTTTGGTGGTGTTCTTGTTATTTAACAATGTTTAAAATTATGTTTGTCTCCAACCCCCTCATGCTGCGTCAAAATGCGATAGTAAAAATCAATTATATGCAGGCTCAACTTTGCGCTCTTTAGTAATTGTTACGTAATTGTTTCAAATTTGCATTTTAAAGTTAAGGAAAAAGGAATGTAATTTTGTTATTTTTGTAATAATTTTATGAGCAATCAGGAAGTTAAATAGAAGATAAACGGGCGAAAATTACAATTTTCCACTAAAAATAGAAAATCGTACTCTTTCAAAATTACTATGCGTAGTCATTTCATTATAATTTATTATGTGTTTCTAGTGTTTCAATAGTTTCAGTTAAAAAAAGTGTAGAAATAAATCCTTCTATTCATTACTTTAAAATTGAAACATTAAAGTCGAGAGAGAAAGAAGGGGAAAAAAAGCGGGAAAATACGAGAACGAATGATACAATCCATTTAACAAATCAGAATCAAATATAACAACGCTGAGAACAAAATAGTTCAAAATGTATTCGCGAAATAAATCAAATTAGAATTTTTAGGGCTTAAAGTCTATTCATCGCTTGTGAAAGAGTGTAAATTCGAATTCTTTTAAAAATTTCCAATTTTACTGAGCATCGCCGGATAATTTTCAATTAGAAATTCTTTGAAAAAGATACAATGCTTAAACATACGAGATCGAGAGATATTCAGAACTTATACTGTTGTAATTTTATTTGCGATCTCACAATAACTGAAACAAGAGCTATTTAGATATTAAAAACATTCCATTGTTCGAATAAATCTCGCGAGAATTACTCCACACTACAGTTTTGTTCTATTCTAAAACTGAGCAAATAAGCTTTCATGTGTGTTGGAGAAACAATTCCGAAATTGAATAGAAATTTAACAGATTCAGTTAATTAGCCATTTTGTCTGAGAATCGAATAAAAGAACGCGCCAATTTTAGAGCTTAAGCGTCGGCGCCATTTTTCAAAAAAAGTAAATGAATAGGAGTTATCCTAACAATCTCGTTGACGAATAAAAGATTTTTTTTCTTGAAATGGAATCCATAAAAGTCAAAGGTTGAAATACTATCTTTCGTTCGAAGACAAAATTTTGAATTGGTATTTGGGCAGTGAATTTTATATGTATTGTATGTATAATATAAATAATAAAATTCTGATATTGTGTTAAATAGACGGAGTATATAAATTTTTTATTTTATTATTCATTGTATAAGTGAATGATAGTTAATAGTTTAAATTTATAGTTAATAATAATTCCTTCCCTTCGTTGAACATAAGACATATCTTCTGTAATTTCTGCTTGCATTAAAAGTTGAAATGGATTTGATGCCTAAATGAAGAAAAAGATAAAAACACGAAATTATAAGAAACTTTAATTCTAAATGTCAAAACTGGACGCATGTGGGGATCAATTCAAGGAAAATATCCATGAAATTTTAAAAATTCTATACGAATTTGTTTATTAAAACAACTGGGTTTTTAAATGTTATCTGTAGTTGAATATTTGAAAAATAAGTTTTATGTTGCAAATAATAATTTTAAGTTGCTTTATTATGTATTGTAACCGCTTTAGTTATAATAGCTGTAACTGGGTGCACCAAGAACAGAAGCGCCTTCTAGCGACCACGTATCTTCAGTACAGGTCAGGTGAAGAGACAATGTGGTCGCTTTAAAAAACCACCCATGTTCTTTGCCCATTATTTTTGTTAACGATATGTGTTTATATGTGTTGTTTTTGTGTAACTAATTTAATAAATTATTGTTACACTAAAAAAAGACTTCACATTGAACTCAATCCCGAATTTACTACATTTAGTTTAACCTTTTAACAACTAACACTTTACAGTATCTTGAAAATTTTCTTTGGAAACAAAACAAAACAAGCAAGCAAGCAAAGTTTATTTTGAAAACAAAAAAATGTTGGCAATTAATTACTTTTTTACAAATTTTAATTGTTTGTGCATAAAATTTAAACGATGCTATTTTGCAGCAAATTATATTTAAGAATAACACAAATGTTTTAAAAGTATTGTTAAAATATTATGACTTAAAATTAAATTTTTAAAGGAGAATTTTTTATGTATAAGGATAGATGAACTCACACACATTGGCAAATCTTTGTACAGCTTAAATATGAGATATATTTGTAATATTACATTTAAAGAATCAATAAGCACTCTTTTAAAAAATAATGCAAATACATTTTAAATTATTCTTTAATTTATTTCATGAAATTTACATTTGTTACTAATTTACAATGGTAATGAATGACTTTAAAGTAACCACTGAAACTACCCCGGAAAAAAATTAAAATTCAATACTTTGTTCGTAAAAGACATTTTGGAATAATTTCCGAATATTAACAAAGAAAGAACACAATTTAAAGTTAATTTTTAAGTCTTGCGTTTAGGAAATTACTCTATACACTTTTGATTTTTATAAACTTTTATAAACAAAAATTAGAATGAGAATAATTTAATATTTTACTTCGTAAATACCTGAAATAGTGGCACACACAGGAATTTTTCAAGGGGGGGGTCCAGGATCGAAAGTCCACTATTTTAGTATCATACTCCAATATGCCGCCTAACATATTCTTTTGATTTTGTCGATTTTCGGGAACACAAAAGAGGGAAAAATTAATTACTGATTAAATAATTAGCATTAATTAATAAGATTAATTACTAATAATAAATAGTGTTAATTTAATTTAATGTACTACATATAGGTTTATAATCAATCGAAAAAAAATTAAGGGCTTTGGGGGTCGGGACCCGAGGAATTCCCTCTCTCCTTGTGTGTGCCACTGATCCGAAATACTCTTATATAATCTTTTGGAAACCACACAAAATTTGTTTAAAACATAATTGGGAATTCTATTATGTTTTTCTCAATATTTAAAACTTTCAGATGAAATATAAAGATCCTATTACATTTCTCATTTTTTAAAATAGCATGTTGAAATTTTGCTTGAGGAATCTTAAAGTGCGACAGCATTTCGAAAGTCGTCTTCATTCGGTTCTTGGCGTCATTCTTGGAAATAGGAAATTTTATCTAAAATTTAAGGAAAAAAAAAAGATTTGTTTAGTTTTTGATAGTGTTACGAAACAGCGCAGCGTTAAGACTTTTTCGACAACTGGTACGAATGACATGAAAAAGTAGCCAAGAGAAACATTCGTAAAATTCCCGACTTATTACGATCGCCATTCTTAAAAACTGAAAAGAATTTGTCTAGACATCGCAGCGAATAAGTTTAAAAGTGTATAATATTGTTTTTTTTTGTACAACAGAAGTTACAGTAGAAAACATATCAAGAAAATAAACTGCGACGCGAGAATTTGTCATCACTTTGGATATCTTTGCAATAAAAATAGTATAATGCGTTCCTATCACCTATTGCTAAGTAAAATTAAAATTAAAAGTATTTGTGAAAAATACGATTCGTATAGGTAAAAATGGGGATGCATTTCCTCGGGATTCAAAAGGTATTTAAGAAGAAATAAAGGTATTTAATTCGTAAAACCGTATAAAAATGAATGTAAAATCAACTGTAGAAATCTATACAGGCTGGTCCCGAATTCATGGTACAATTTTTAAGGGTAGGTACAGGACATTTTAACAATCTTTTTTTTAAAATTTTGGGGAAAACGCAAGAAAGGGGAAAAACCCCGGGCAAAAACAAAAAAAAAGGGGAAACCCAAAACCAAAAAAAAAACAAAAACCCCAAAAAAAACCCCCCAAAAAAAACCCCCAAAAACAACAAACAACAAAAAAAAACCCAAACCCAAACCCCACACCACACAAAAAAAGACAAAAGGGGTTTTGGGGAAAGTCGTTGAAATGAAAGTTTACAAATTGTTAAAACGTTAGGGGTTTGGGCCCGAGCGCACATTTGTACCACTCATTATCTTTGGGGAAGACAGTCAGGTATTCAAAGCTTCTACTCGCTGAAATTAAGGGGGGAAATTTTGGGAATCTCAAAAAGGTTTTACTCACACTTAGCAGTGGCGTAACGTGTTTTCCCCACAACCCCGCATCCGGGGGAGGGGTTTTAAGGGGCCCAAAGCTGATTTTCCTCAAAATACCCTGTTAGTAAAAACCCAACTGGGGCCCCAAAAATTACTTTTCACGGGCCCAAATGTTCTCCTTTGCCACTGCACCCTAATGAGCAAAATCTTGCTTAATTGGGCTATCAGCCACAACGTTCAAGATTTTCTTTCCCGGGTTGAGGTTTGCTCTTCATCGACCAGCATCAGTCTGGTGAAGGGCTAGGTGTTTCACAAAAATTTACGTGTCCGTAAAACCGGATCCCATTTCGATCAGGAAAAAAGCGCGTGAAAATTGTAGCTCAATCAAACATTTGCCCCTATACATGTTTTTATGTCGTATTTTTGGGATACGTAAATTTTTCCCCTCTTTAAACGTCGCCAAAATTGCGATTGGTGCTTTCCCCTACTGAGATGCATGATGTTGAACGGCGGTGAATCCACTGTCCCTACGGCAAACAACCAACCCCCTAATCCATTTCTTTTTTCTTTTATTTCCCTTGCTTACGCCACACCGTGTCACTTGCGTCCATACATTCCTATACAATAAATGATTGTTACATAATGTCTTGTGTCTACCCTTGAAGTTTGTTCCAGGAATTCAAGACCACCCTGTACAGAAGGTTGTAAAGGAAAAAAGGGACTCCTTCATCACGAGATCTCTGAGCCCCTACAATGGAAACTTTCTTTTGTTGAGTAAAGAGGCACTAAGAACGGGTTTTGGGGATATCGACACCCAAGTATATTTCCCAGTTTTGAACTATTACATCTACAGACTTAAAATTTGGCAAGCATGTTTATTTCGTTGAAAAGAGATCCGATAGTTACGGGGTTTGCAAGAATCACTAAGTATAAAGATAATATAAAAAAAATTGACTGACACATGATCTGGGAAATACTTGGTTATTCAGTTATGTATATTTTACTTTGCTATTTTATTTGCTAAGTTGTTCTTTCCTTAAAGTTTAATTTGTCATTTACTTAAAATAATTCAAAATATTGAACTGTATAAATTATTATATATATATATTTACATTTGTGTGTTTAACCAATGTAACCTCATTCAGTATAATAAAATTTAAGCTATATCTTTTAACAATATGGTATTCATGCATGTTTAATGCAACAATTACAGCAAAATTTGGAAACGCATACATATCGACTGAAAAAGAGGTTAAATTGGCCACTGTATCCGACTGGTCAAGGTCATGAACTCGTGTCCGGCCTTTTTTCTGACGAAGCGTATATTCGAGTCCTGGAGCCCCACTAATGACTCGCCGTGTAGAGGAGTTGTTGCATGTTTAATCTGTCGATATTACATGTCCTCACGAGGAGGTAAATGGAAGTCTGGAGAGTGGAATGATAGATCAAGAACCTTCCTCGTCACTTGACATTGGCTCAAAAAAGATTTGTCATCAATATATCCAGTAATTAAATAATAACCCAGTAATCTCCAATGTATGACTACAAATACAAGAGTGTCTTAAGACAGTGGTCTCCAACCGCTGGTCCGCGGACTGGTAGGCCGTGGTAGCCGAGTGGTATGGGTATCGGATCGTGGCTTGCCTTGTCACGAGTTCGAGCCAGCCCAGTACCACTAAAGACCCGCCGTGTAGGGCAGCGATGCACGTTAAATCTGTCGAGAACTGAAACGTCCTCCCGTTGGAGTGGCGTCGTAGTTAAGAGAGGGGTGTGCCAACTCAGGTGTCGTCCACGTCACTTGACCATGGTCCAAAATTACGTGGTCCGTCGCCGAAAGCCCTCGTGTAGCTGAACAGTGCGACGTTAATATTCAATCAGTCAATCAATCAACCGCGGACCGGTACCGGTCCCTGGATCAAATACTCTGGTCCGCACAAGAAACATTAAATTATTTCCATTTTCTTTACTGCGGCATATTTTTTTTTTGGGGGGGGGGTTGAGCTACTTTTTGTGAAAATCTCTTTATATTCCTTGTTAAATCACTTTATATTCATTTTCGGTGTAGCTATATTTTATTCTGAAGGCACGTTTATATATATATATATATAAATACAATTAAAATAAAATTATTAAAACAAAACAATCTGAAATATAAACAATCAACGTCCTCCCCCTCTGCGGGCCGCAGTAAAATTATCCAACGTTGACCTGTCCTCGGCGATAACCCCTCAGGGGGCTCACCTTCTTTAGGTGGGTACGGGTGTCACAATCCCGAGGTACCCTCTAGTGATCTTTTCCTTTTCCCAAGGGGTTTACTATCTTGTAAACGGGTGTCACGACCCCGGGGTACCCCAGTGATCCGTCTCTATTTTCGACCCTCTATCTTGTCAACCAATTTCTTCTTTTCCCGTCCAGACCACAGACCTATGAATGTTTGGTGCAGTATAGTCAAAACTGGCTCTTGCGCCATAAAACACCAAACTCAACTCAACTCCGCTGCGATAAAAAGGTTGGGGAACACTGTCTTAAGACGTTGAAATAAAATTCTTAGAGTGTATTTTCAAAGCCCTTCAAGTACATAAGCAATTTGGGCAAACTTGGGCGTAAAACTGTTACAAATGAAGATAAAAAATGGCATAGAAGTAGTATTATAATTAATAATATAATTAATGCATAACTAATTTTGTTATTTAGAAAAAAGAAAAAAAAATGGTCTTGCATGTATTTGAATTCTCATTTTCAGAATTAACCATAACATAATAACTTCAGATACAACACGTAGCTTCTATTTCCGTTTCAAATTCTTTTGTAACAAGTGTAAAGACTTATATTTCCCGTTTTTTAAAATGGCGAGTATTTTGGAACAAAATATAGGCTTAAAGTTCTCCGTTCCGAAGATCAGTATTCTTTCACTTTTCCCTTTCGATTCCTCTGAGGATACTGCACAACTTGAAAATAAGCATTTGTATTGGGGAATCTTATTGGAAAACAAAACATATCTTCTTTAGCCAAGTGTTTCTCGCTTTCAATCGAGTTTTAAAACACAGACTTGGCTGAAAAAATTTTTTTACCCTCTTTCGTTTATCGCTTACATAAATGATAAGAGAAAAAAGAATGCACAGACGTAAGAATATATATGTGTATATGCGCGTGTGATTTTTTTTCTTTTGTACTCTCCGCGAATTTTTATCTTTAGACTTACATTTTCGTCTCGGCGCTCAAAAAGCTTTTAGAACGGGTGAACGCGGAAAAACGTCGAGCCGTTTTGCTCGGTCCCGACTTTTTGGGAAAAAGTTCGATAATATTCTGGCAGTCAATTGAAAAAAAATATAAAACAAAACATAAAATAATAAAAGGAATAAAATGTGCAGAGAGCGACAGAGAGAAATAGTTTTTTTTTGTGTCTTGAAATGGCAACGGAACAAATAAAAAAAAAGTAAAAAAAAAGAGGCCTTTTCTGTATGTTAAAAATAAATATTAAAAATGGGTGCTTAGTTTTCAATATTCTATGGGTCTAAAGGGGTGTTGCTATAACTAAAGTATATTCCTGTTTAAAAGTATCTTAAATTTGAACCTTAGTCGATATCCCTAGGTAAAAGTTGATTGCTTTGATTTGGCCGTGATAGCCTAGTGCAGGGGTGGCGAACCTTTATGAATCAACTTGCCATTTTTTGTAAAGAAATGTTTAATGAAATATAGACGTGCCATTAAATAATTTTGACTTGTGATTATTAGGAAAAAAAACAACGAAATATTAAAAACATAAAACTTTTTACATTTTGCACTGTATATAATTCTTTAAATAATTAGCTTTAATCAATTAATTTTTAAGAATTACAAATATACAGCCACGTTGGCATTATTTTTGGTGACTTAGCGACCCTTTTGGCGACTTGTGTCAAGAAAAGGTTTTTTTTTCTCACGTTTTAAAGCATTCAGTTGAACTGAAATTTTACAGACACGATTGTTTTGGATGACAATACGATACTTAATGATAATTAATAAAAATTAATTACCACTTAATGTTGTGATTCTGTCATATGTCTATACATATTTATATTGTAACTATTTAATAAAAAGTAGCTAAAATAAAAAATTTTCCTTGCTGACCTAAGTAGGAATTGACTTAAATTTTTTTTTGTATTACTTGTTTTTGTTGACAAATATGTTTCTTCTAAAAGAAAGTTTCAGTAAAAAACAAGAGTTGGCAAGAACATAGCGCAAGAGCTGATTGGCTAGAAACACGTGATTGCATGTATCATGGGACTGTAACATCACGCGTGTTTAATGAAGTCATTGATTGGAAACACGTGGCTATGACGTCATATAAATTTAGTCTATTAAAATAATTGCGGAATGAAAAAAAAGCTGTTTCAATTAATATTGTGGTTAAACTATAATTTATGATAGTGTGTGTGTGGGATTAATGAGTAATACGAGAACTCGGCTCTCAACATTTATTCCGATTTCATTATCATCTGTGATAGGAGTATTAGAAGCTGTTGTATATTAAATGTTATTGGATCAGTAAGTTCTCCGAATATTTATCCATTTAAGTATCCCGTTCTATCTATTTAATTGGTTTTAAAGCAATGAAGTTTGTCCCTAGATAAATTCTCAATCAAAATGAATATGATTCTAGAAAAATCCTAATCTATGAATTCTGTAAAATTTAATCAATATTTATTCATGTTGGTTTAAAATTTGAGTAGAAAAGAGTCATTTCAATAAAAAGTGTATAATTTTTTCAAAGCAAACTATAATATAAGTAAACAATAAAAATTGTTAAGCAACCTTTCTTCGATACAAAGGTCGACTGGTCCACCTTACGATTTTGAATCACTGTCAAATGACGAAGTCGACACATAATCGGAACCGCATTTTAACATCTATCCTAAGTTACGGCAATGTAATGTGATTCTTAGCTTCTTTCCTACTAAATAACTTTTTAAATAGAAAGATATTCATTAACTAGAGCAGGGGTACTCAATCTTTTTTTCTAGTGGACCGCATACACATATGTCAGCTACTCTGGGGCCGCATACATATGTCAGTTATTTCACGCAGGCCGCAAAATGAGGATAAAGGAGGAGGAGGGAGGGGAGGGGAGAAATGCTTGAAGACCAAGATAACACTGGAAATTTAAATTGTGGAAAGTTGATCAAGATATTTGCTCCATCAAATAATTTGCTGTTTTGCTTTTTTTAAATTATTATTTTTCATATTTTTTTTATTTTTGTCACTAACACTAAATTAAAAGCATTTAAGAAACACTCCTTCACAGTTTCTGCATCAGTAAATGGTTTCATATGATTACGAGTAATATAACAAACTTCATAGGATGTCTTTATTACAGCTGTGATATTACCATTGACAAAACACTCTTTGTTGCTGTTGCAAAGATTATTCTCTCTCAAGAAAGTGTATTTATCACCTCTTGAAAGAGATCTTCGAGGAAAAGTGTCATTTAATGAGATTCCTGTGTATTGGTATTTTTTAAATACAGCACTTCGTGACAAATCAAACAATTATTGATTCATTTTTTTCCCTACAAAATAGTCAACCTCCCAATCGTCTTGAAATGATATATTTTCTTCGAATATTTTTCACTTGCAAGATATGAAGGATAGTTAAAAATTAGTTCCACCCATAAAATGTCGCTACTCCACTGTTGTCTGTATCACTAATCGTAACCGTTCCAAATAGAAAAAGAATATCAATTCGTACCCGTACGACACCAACAGCAAAAAGCAAAATTGATATATCTGATTTTTTGACAAAGAATTTCCCACCAAATTTTTCATACAATGTTCTTAAATAAGTAAATTTCTCAGGGCATTTAAATATATGACCAAAACCTTTTAAAAGTCTCGGGGGGCCGGGTTGAGTACCCTTTTAAATTTAAAGTATAATTCCTTTAATTATTATTTTTCATGCTTTTTTACCTACCTTTTGCGAATGGAATCGCCTGTTGTTGAAAGGCACAGAATTCGAAGTCGGACTGCATTTAATCTATACTTTGCAATCTCAATAAAGAATTTTTTAAAAGATAATTGATGAAATATCTCACACAATTTAAATTAAGGACAAGTGCAGAATTTTTTGGCTTTTTATTGTTTATTTTATTTTGTAAATTTTTGGGAAAGTGCATAAAATTCAAAAACCCCCAATTTTTTGGCTTTTCCCCTTTGGAAAAATTTTAAATTTTTATTGTATGAAAATAAATCTAGAGTCGAGAAATTCTTATTTTGAAATTTTTTACGTAGTCTATTAAGAAAATTAAAAACATTACTTTAAAGTTCCTTATTTTATGAAACTGCCTGTTTTTTTGGTCTTATTGAAGAAGTGAGTTCATATACTTAATATATTTTATCTACCCGATGTAATTATCTCTATAGTTTTCCTTCTCTTTGCAAACCTGATTAATTCTCCTTTCATTCCTTAGAAAATAAATTTTAAATATCCTTAAGCCATATTTTTTAAAATCTTTTAATTATTTTATCTTAATATTAGTCATATTAATGTAAGGAGTTGATAATTTGGTAAAATGATTAATTATTTAAGAAACAAATAACATTTAATAATAGCGAAAAACGATGCTGCGGTACAATACGCTTACTAAGGCATAGCGTTTCTAGATCTGGTCTTGCCAGATTACATACATAAAAATATAAAAACTGTTGCCACTAATACTAACAAAAAGGGAGCTTTTGAATGTCATAGAATGCTTTCTAGAAAAACTTTAAAATTAGATTACTTAAGAAATTCTCTATTTTGTACATTTTATCATAAATGTATTAGCTTAAATGTCTTCCTTTATTTCTGATTTAATTATTAAGGGAAAATATATAAATTTATTTTTGTGGGTTTTTCCTTTTTCCCTTCCTGTTTAGGGGTTTAAAAGTCCTAAGATATTTTGTATTTCGAATATTTTAAATTTTATAATTCGAATATTTGCGTTAGGTTTTTTATTTTATAAAAAAAATTGTGAAGAGTTTTGGAATATATGATTTTGTTGTTCTTAAATTGCTTGATTTTATTTTTAAATAATTTGTTTTAAATCGTCTGATTTAATTTTTGGTTTTCTTCGTTTTAATTTCGAGTTTAGTTTTTCGGGTATTTTGTTTTCAATATGGAAATGTATTGATTAAATTTATGTGACGTCCATATTAGCATGAGATAATTACATTCCCGTGTGTGTGTGTGTGTGTGTTTCCAAACAATAAGCTCTTGAATTCATATGAAGTCAAATAACATAAATGTCATTTTGTGTTTTCCTGCCATTCTGTTCATGCGCTTCACTATTGTCAAATTTTATTTTTATAGAAGCTTTCTTTTAAAAAGTACGTATTTGTCAACAATAATAACTTAAATATGTGAACAGAATACGCTTGATATAAAAGTACCTATACAATATAAGATTTTTGGTGTTTTTCCGTTTCGCCGGCGCGGGCGATGAAGTCGCCAAAAATAATACAACCGATGTCATACGGAATATTCCTGGTAACCTATATCAGTATGTCTCCGAAGAGAAACAAATTTTTGAGCTGATATTTACTAACATTAATTTATGTTTGATTGCGGGTTGTCGCCAATAAAGTCTACCTGGCGAGATTTGCGTCAACAAAACGGAAAAGTACTGGATTTTTTTTTAAAATTTAAGAAAAATCTTTTAGAGTTTTAATTTTAGGACATATTTTTACTCAATTGTCAAATTTGAAATTTTATTTAAATTTTACAAGTACAAGACTAATGGAAGCTTTGAATTCAATGGAAAACACGCGATTGTATTAATCAAGTGGCCGTCATAAATTCAGCCAACTGAGATTTAAAGAGGCAATGGGAATGTTTTCACCTTTTTGAAAATGGCATCCTCTCTAACTATTCTGTGACTGCTAAATAAATAGAAGACTTGGAAATTTATCCAAAAAATCTTGAAACTTTTGTGGAAATATGTTATTAACTATTAGGATGTAATAAAATACATGTTAAGTCACTGTTACTTTTTAAAATTAATTAAAATCACTTGATAAAAACCAGAAAAACAAAATATTTAAAAGATATGAAAAGTATTTTTCTTAGCTGAAAAAAAAAAATCACTATTCTCAATTTTTTTCATTTCCTAAGTATGGATCGGAAGAAAATGTTTTCTTAAGAACTTTGTTTTTTCAAAAATAAAGAAAGCATAATCTGGTTTTTATTTCTTAAACCTTTTGTTGTTTTTGCTATTTTAAAACAGATTTTACAAAGTTTTAATATTTTTCTTCCAAATCTATTCTTGAAAAAAATTTGTTTTTTTCATTACTTAAGGTATCCGACTACACGTTCGGAACCGCGACTTTAAAAAAGCGCATAAATGGATAATTTTCATGATATTTAGTGTCACTTAGATTAGAAAACATGTATAAAACTGTTTTAAGGACATTTTGACAAAAAAAAAATTATTTAAACACAATATTTCGGAAAAAAATTAACTAAGAATAACCTTTTTTAAAAAAAAAATGTTCTCTTTTACGAAAAATGCTTCTATAATAATAATAATTTGCCTGTATATAACTTTGACCTCTGTACAGAGGTTCAACTATGATTTTTGAAAATTTCACGTTATTTTCAGAGTTACAACCGATTGAAATAATTATAGGCGTTTTTTCTTAACATTTCTCCCCTCTGTTGTCGTAAAACATAGATAAACCCACTTCTAAGGTATATATTTCAAACTTCTAGTTGAGCCTCTGTACAGAGGTCTGAGCTATATACAGGCAAAATATTATTATAATAGAAGCATTTTTCACAAAAGGAGAACATTTTGGTCATTCTAAGTTCATTTTTTGCCGAAATATTGTACTTAAATATTTTTTTATTTTAATACTATTCTTAAAACAATTTTATATACATTTTATAATCTAAGTGATACTAAATATCATAAATATTATCCATTTATACTCTTTTGCAAAATCACGGTTCCGAACGTAGTCGGATACCTTAACCTAATTCTCACTCTTCCAGACACCCTTCCATGTTCTCTATAACTTAGCTCTCAATTTAAAAAAGTGGTTAGAGACGAGGCTTATGGGTGAATAATTAAATTTCTACAACTGTTTAAAAAAAAATTTGCGAAATCAATAAGTTTTTTTCATTTAGATATTTTAATTACAAAGGGACGCGGTAGACTTTAAATTTTCCTAATTATTAGGAAATGTATCTCTCTTGCAATTTTCTCTTGTTGTGAGAATTGCGAAATAAGAAAACAAGATGCACGCTCATCAGGGATAATGAATTCTATTCATTTTAATACTGTTGTGTCGAATTGTAATTTTTTCGTTCCGGTTGAACTAAAAAAAATATATTGGTTCAGTTTCGGTTTTCGTACCGCCAAAAATAACGCTTTTCGGTTTTCTATCATAAACAAAAACGCAATTCGATGAAATTTAGAAGAATACAAGTAGCTTTATGCGAAATTGAAACAGAAATGTACTTGTAAACATCGAAGTAGGAAATCGAGAAGCAATGTTCATGTAATGATGATAATTATATGGTTGACGCTAAATTGGAAAATATTGATAAGTTGGTTACAATAACAAAATGATTGAAGATATATCGAACCGAAAAAAACTGGTATTTTTTTCTGTTCAGTTCTGGTTCGAAGTCCTGGTCGTGAGTAATGCAGATAGACTACACAAAAAGAGCGTTTTTATGATTGTATTCTTTTGAAAAACAGAAAAGGGAGATAAGTTAAGTTCTCAGCGATTTTTGATTTCGCGCTTGAATATAAACATTTTCTCCAGAAAAATGCGCGATTTGCTTGGTTATTACATTAGAATAAATATACACTTCAGTTTTTCTGGACCCAATTCAAAGAAACAAAACTGAAAGGAAAAAATGAATACTTTAATGTCTCATAAAGGAGGATAGAGTACAGTGTTTGTCAACCCAATCAACTCTAGGAACCGGTAAGTTACTTTAGTGTTTGTTCGCGATTGGTAAGTGTTATTATTTTGGACTGAAGACACAATATTTACGCATATGAAGTTGTGAAACTCGGATAATTTTTTGACTAGTTTATTTCCAATAATTTAAATACTCTCTAAAATGAAAGTACAGTTGGACCTCTATATAACGAAGTCGCTAAATACCGGAAAAAATTTCATTGTATGGAAAATTCGTTAGAGGTTCATCGTTTAATATACTTTATAAACCACATAAAACAAATTTTAAATTCATAAACACTATATAATAAAGTAATTATTCACACCTTTTTTAAAATTAATATATGTTTATTTTATATATCTTACCCACCAAAAAAGAAAAACTGCAAGGAAAATAAGGAAAAGGTGTTGACAAATTTGTGACATAGCCATCTGTCGATAGCTATGACGTGGTGGGTCCGCGTAAGTTAGAGGTGTGGGATTATTGGAAGGATGAGACATTCTATAATTCTTAATACAACTTTTATTAAGAATTTAACTTAAATTACTTATATATAACGAACAAACTTATATTAAGTGAGAACAAACCAAAGTATGCCGATTATTTAAGTCAGATCACAAACAGATCATTATCAAAATATACTTAATTATCGCCTAATCTCGCTTTCTATATTATACTATCGTTTAGAATATAATCTTCCTCCCTTTGGTTGAAGACTATCGATTCTGATACTTTAGGTAGATAGATGTACTCGTGTCAATTGCCCCTCCTTATAAATATTATTATCGAGGGTGGCTTTCCCCCTTTCTTGAGTAGGCCTTTCAAAACTTGTTCCGAACGCTCCACACTAAGTTTTAAGATTGCCATCCTTCTCACTAAACTTTCTATCCTTTAAAGGATATCTTTTTTGCATTGTTGTTTTTTTTTCCCTTTTTGAATTGGGTTGGAAAAGTTTTCCCTTAAGGGGCCGTCAAAGAACGTAGGAGAGTTAAAAAAAAAAGAAGCGAGAGATGTCACAAATTCTACGGAGCACACTTTCTGTAAGAAATCTAAATTTTTTTATTTTGGGAATTGGGGATCGCTTTGGTTTCATAGTTTGCCCTTTTTTGATTTAATGTATTAAAGTAATTTAAGTCCTGGACTGCCAAGGAGGAAAAAATAATAAGTGAACTACCATTAGACGCTGGATCAAGAAAAAGAGAATGTCGAAAAATTAACTGTATTTTCAATATTAGGAAAATAATTTGATACTAAAATGAATAACCAAAACTTTTTTAATTTAAAGCATTCAGGTAATATCAAACATACATTATTTTATAATAGGGGCACGGGGCAACCCATTGAGGGTGATAGAGGATTGATGATGTTTCTAGTGAACGGGCAATGGGGGGGTTAAAAGGGTTTATTCTTTTGGGTGGTAGAACCTATTGCCTTGGCGAGGAGGAAATAAAACCAGTTCAAGATTTATGACCACCACAAAATGTGTTAAAGAGAGAATAACTTTAAATTTTTCAGAAATACTTTTAAAAAAAAGGGGAGGACAAAAATCGAATCACAAAAGAAAAAATTCGTTGTATAAAAAAAAGCACTTCGCTATGAGAGGTTTTTTTTTACAAGAAAATGTGAAATGTTCGTCTGAGGAAAAAATTCGTTATATAGAAAAATTCTCAATATAGAGGTTCAACTGTATGTTAAAAAAAAACATACAAGGGGGGGGTAAAATATTAATTGAGTAATTTAAGTAACTTAAGAACTTCCAAAATATTAAATGAAACGAACCCGTTCAAATTCGGACCAGTAGTAATACATCCTAAGTTTATTCATAAATGACTTTAGGTGTCATAACTGACGCTATCTTTTAGAGAGCGGTAAACATTTTTTGTTCGACATTGCGATAACAGAGACGTACAATGGCGCTGAAAAGCGGAGTGCTGTCTTTGGTTTCGTGAAAGTTATTCTGCTTTTCCGGGACAAAATTTTTTCCCTCGAGAATAAAGCCCCCCAAAAAAAAAATACTATTGGGGACATGGTATTTACCTAAACATGCTATAGATTTTCTTTATGCCACTCATCAAAGAAAAATGCCAGGAGTTGACATTTTTCAATAGAATGGCACGCCTTGTTTTTACCACAATGACGTTAAACCTTATCTCTATGATGAGGTACCAGTTTGGATTAGACGTGGAGATATTATTCATCCCCACGGCCCCTTTGGGTTTTCCCCGTTTTAGGGGGGTTTTTGTAAGGGATTTGCTCCGTCATTTTCTGCCTTCATTCCTGAACTAAAATAAAGAAGTGGCACTGTAATTAATATGAACAATGGAAACATGCTGAAAAATATGTGGAAAGACCTGATTTTCCGATGGGACATTTGCAGAGTAACAAAAAAAGCCATCAAAAATTTTTTGATGGAAAACTTAAACATTTCTATCTTACAACAATATATACTTTTTCCCCCCCGTAAATTAATGCAAAAATCATTCTTTTTTCCCCCAATTTTGTAGATACCCCTGTATTTAAATTTAAATAAAAGCTAGAAATGTTTTTAATACAAATATTAATTTTTCTATTCGAATAACAAAATAATGAACAAACTATGTATATGTGGTGGTGTGACTCGTACTAAACATCGTGCGATACCGATCGTTTTGGTGTGGTCTTTAAAGTATTCGCGTTCGGAACGGAAGGTACCCAAATCAAATCTTCCTTCCTGCATTGGTGACCCTGACCGTACAAAGAACCCCCCCTTGCAGCGTCGGGCCCCTTTACCCGCCGCAAAAACCCCCAGACGTCAAAACATCGACACAAATAAGCCGTCACACCACAAAACCGTCTCACCCAAATGACGCAATTTCGCCGTCCCACAATGATGCAACCCATGGGAAGCAACTGCTCACATCTCCCACGAACATGGTATCGTTCGTTCCCATTCGCCAATTTGGCGGGGGTTGGGCGGTGGTATTATATTGGTGAAAAACATCACGCGATGATGATCGTTTTGGCGAGGTGGGAAAAGTACTTGCGTTGGGAAACGGAAGGTACCCGATCAACCTTCCTTCCTCCCCTTACATATGAAGGTTGTAAAGAATTTAAGTACATACAAAATAAAGCGGGAAATCCCGAAAATAAATATATCAAATTTTTGTAATTTTTTGGGACTAACATGTCAATTTTCGGTGTCAAATCAGTTATAGGAACACATGCAGCAGGCCCAAGCATATGTCGGTTTTGAAGGTTAGTCTTAATAACACTCATAACAGAAACTGTAGTTGCATATACGTAAATAAGTTGAGTAAAAAGGCAATACAATCTTAATTAATCTTTTGAATAAGGATGAGGATATTCATTTTTAGTTTTTATCCAGAACTGATACATATTCATTGAATAGAATTGTGATTTTTAAACATAGATCCAAAAATAGTTCAATAAGTATATGATACTCTCGATTTGAAAGAGATTAGCAATAGTGTTTGAGGCTTGGCAACATTATTTATTTTTAGATAAAACCTATTAAATATTTTTCTTTATGGGAATTAAAAATTGTTTTTTCAAAATTTTACATTTCAATGCGAACAAAAAAGCTTAGGTTGCTTTTAAAAGTAGCATTGCAGTTATAGAAGGCGGTAGTTCGAAAGCATTTTACTCAGATATAAATAGAGGTAAAAAGGTAATATGCACAAAAAAATAACAGTCAAACACAATATTTCTCTAACGAAATTAAACAGAAAGCCAAGTAGAAGAATAAAACTGGTTTGAATATCATCTTTTTAATGTAAAATTAAACATATTCCTTCGGATATTGAATACATTAAGTAGATTGGAATTCATCTCTTATTTCTTTCCCAAAAAAGCATTTTATTCACTTATCCCGAAAATCTATCTGTGTATATCCCAAAGAATTTCCGGTACATCAAATGCAATTGTAGAATGATAAAATACAATTTCGCGTATTTCCTATTTTTCTTCCAATAAAAACACACAAACTCTTGCTTTGAGTTTAAAGCTCTCCCTCTGAGCAACATAAATAAATATAGTTTTCCTTACATTCGGCATGAAGAAGAATATTCCAGCCATCCAAATTCGATTTGGGATCTTAAGTGATCTTAAGAATCCAGGAAATGGTAAACAGCAGAGGACTCTGGGTAATTTCTTTCACCGGTATTTACCCTATGTTTCCCTCTCTTTTCACTCAAAAGCCTAAAGTGTTCTATAAACAACTAATTTTTGTGTAAGGACTTTTCATGTGTCTTTTTGTTAAAGGTATTCTTCTTGACGTTTTTGGGTCTAGATATATGAACGTTTTTGAATGTTATTTATGCAGGAATTTGTGAGGTCTGAATTCAAAAAATACATTGGGATGCATGAATATATCTAGAGGAGTTTGTAGTTTTGGGTGTACATTCTATTCTGCATTTCACATAAGTTCTTTAGTCAATAAAGGCTTTGAGCGCTTAGAATCGTTCGCTATGGCTTTCGTGAATTTAATTTTAATAAAATACACTCGAATACAATAGTATGCTAATATATACTCAAAATCCCACATACAAGCTTGAAGATAAACTGAAGCTTTATTTTTTAAGTTTCCACGTGGAATATTTTAAAAACAATAGGACTGGAAACGGCACCCTGAAGAGGAAAATGGGACAGAAGAGTATAAAAATAGCAGGAGAATATCTAGATTATTTCTTACTTATCCTGTAAGTACTAGTGTCTTTTCTCCAATGACGACCATTAGAAATAAATAAGGTAATTTTGAATCATATTCGTTTCCCCTAGCAGGTTTACAATCACATAAATTCGAATGTATAACTGTATACACAAACGATATATCGATATACACATCCTTAAAATTATGATGCAGAAACACGTTAAACAAAAAAAGAGATTCACATCTGCTAACTAAGTGCAGTCGGATTTCTATTTAACGAACTCATCGAGACCAAACATTTTGATCGTAAAATCGGGGTTATTCGTTATATTGGGGTCCAAACAAAATACAATATTTTTGCATTTATGTTTTGGAAACTCTACAATAAGCAACTACACAAAAAATATCCGTATAGTTAGAAATTTTACACTTTTTATTCTACAGAGCTAAAAATGCTGTTAGTGAATTATTAAGCTCCAATGAATTGGACATTTTAAAATACTTACTAACAGATGCAGTGGCATAACGAATATTAGGATCCCCCCAATGCGGAGGTGTACGTTACGCCACTGAACAGATGTTTGGCAATCTTTTTGATTCCTGACTCGAAATAGCTCTACTTCTACATCATACCAGGGGAAGAAAATGTTAAAAGTATTTAAAATACTTCATGAGGTGTGTTTTTCCCAGTTTTCTATAAACAATGTAAAGCATTAGAAAATGTAATGCCTTTGATAAGAATTTCATTATCAATTGTTATATCAGAATCATTATTCATTGGCTCAGACAAATCAATTGTTTCTTGATCTTCAGTCTGTCAAGAAATGGGTGGCACGGCCAGCGCCGAAATTGGTATAGGTATCGGATCATTGGCTTTGCCTCGTCACGATTTAGAGCCCAGTACCACTAAAGACCCACCGATGTGGGAACAGCATTCCCTACACGTTAAATCAATCGAGAGCTGAAACGTCACTCCGTTGGTGTGGTGTGGTAGTTGGAGAGGTGCCAGCTCGGGTGTCGTCCCACTCACTTGACCGTGGTTCAGCATTCATTGGTTCCTTCGCCAAAGCGTGTAGCTGAACAGTTGCGACGTTAATATTCAATCAATCAATACGTCCCGGCTCATCGGCCAAACATTCTCTCGTCAAAATCTTAAAATATTCCTCTGCGTTGTGGAGTGGGATGATATAAGAAAGGAGTTTCTTGTCCTATTCAAAACTCACACGATGTGTTATACTCTTGATTCATCTGCACCTGTTAATTCTAATAACGCTCTGCACCCTTGACCGTCAAAATTTGTTACTTAAAAAAATCTTTTTTTGATGTGTAACATGCTCTCACTAATTTTCAGGTTTCGTATTTTGTTGGGAGCGATTTCGTGAAAAGGATGTGTGTAATGGGATGTGACGTAAGCACGCGCTGCTTTTATTTGACCAATGTGAGGTGCGTGGCTGTGTCCACTTTCATACCTTTGCATGGGGGTCAACTCTGAAAGTAGCCATCGGACTCTAAATCCGTTAGTCTCACGTGTTGGAGGACATAAGGCAGCAAAGGCATATATTTGAAAAATGGACAAACAGTGATTTCGGTGGTCGTATACATTTCTTCGAATCAAGCGGTCAAAATTAAAGATTTCCTGCATTTTGTACTTTTTACCATGTCTATAACGAAGGTGGTTCTGCTCTTTTAAAAAAATATCAACATACTTACAGTTTTGAGTGGTGATTTTAACTTTAACTTCAGTTTGCCAAAAAGCTGAGCCACTCCTGCTTTTATGAATGATGAACTCAAAACAAGTAGAACTTTAAATTAGAATGTTTCGACTGCTAACATTGACGCATTTTTCAACGGTTTTAAGTATACGAAATCACAAGTATATGTGTCATATTTTTAGTTATCATAAGTCTGTGTCTCCGCTCTTCCCAAATTGAACAAGAATAATTATTTTTGATAAATATTGCATTACTCCTTTTGTTAATTAAATACAATTTTCATTAAAAAGATATAATTATTCGATGAAAGGTATTTCCAAATATCATACACGATTATATATTTTTCAGGCAAAAGTTAATATTGCGTATTTACCACGATAACATCAGATTTTACACATCGCCATGCGACTACTGTAAGACTCGTTCTTTTTTTTCTGTTCCGGACAACAACAAAAATGTCATTTGAAAAACACAATCCAATTTTTTCCAAAACTTTTTTTTCCAGATGTTGAAATAATTCGTTAATTCAAGGCTTATTATTCGTTAAATAGGGTTTTTGCCTTTATTTTAATAGGGGTACGACTGTATTTGAAATACGATGATTTCCTCATTAACGTTGAGGACTGCACAGTGGTAAATTTTGCTACAGTAATATCTAACAGCATCATTTTGTTGCATCGCTCTAAGCGTATCTTTAATATGATTTGCGTGTGTCTTATGTTAGCTACATCTTCAAGTTTATAAAATGAGTTTAGGTATAATAAATCCATTAAATTGATATTCAGCCAGTCATAATTTTAAGACTGATATATACTGTTACGTAGATCCGGGTTCGGGGATTTTATGCAAAAAACTATCACAAAGAAAATAAACAGTTCCTTAAGAGCAATGCGAATTTATTATCAAATGTCCAATCCTCTAAATACAGGATTCAGCAGCAATATTCACAGAGTAAATCTCCAAAGGTCTTCACACCTTCAAAAGCTCTCAAACGCAATTGCCACTGTTTAAAAATACACGTATGTAACAGATTATTCACAAGCACAGCCGAGCTAATCGCTAGTCAAAACAATGTTCACTCTTCGCTGGTTTAATCAAGACTGATCGCCATACCGGTGAGCATCTTTATTTATAGGCGCGACAAGAAACTTTCGAAATACCGCCACTCGTGTCATCGGCGCACGTTAATGGAGTGATCACTGCTTTCTAGAAAAGTCAGGGTTCGGGCTTTCATAACATGGTCGCCAATGACGCCAAAATGGCCGTCAAATTGGTCGCCAAAATGATGCCAACGCAGGCTCACCGCCAAAAATTTCTCCAAGTTCTCATTGAATCATACCATTATAACGTAAGGGGCATTGCTTGTGAATAGTATCTAATTTTAACATGAAATAAATATTACACGATGAGTAATATAAATGCATTAAACACCAAATACAAATTATTTACTATTTACAGAAAATTCGTAACTATACTTGTAACTGAAATCTTACGCAGGCATCAGTTAGCAGGGCTTTGTATAAAAATAGCCGTCGATAGAAGATTAAAATACTTGTTTATTATAGTAAAAAGCATCTTTTAGTTAAAAGGAGAGCAGGGTTCTTAACCTTATTCCCGTCTGGGCACGTCTGACAAACAGAAATTGCTGAAGGTGCCGGGAGTTGAGAAAAAGTATAATGATTCTTAATATTTCTTTTGTTTATTTGTGTGCAATCGTAAGCACATCATAAACGCATTATCCTACACTCTAAAGGCGACAAAATTCAAAATACAATTTACGCCAAATTTGCGATTTTTGACATTACATATTATCACTATTTTCAAAGTCTGGCGCTTTAAATATGATATCCCCAATCTTACCTGCTCTTCAGAGATTTCTATCCGGTAAGTCTAGATCTGATTGTTGATTTGTGTTCATTATTTCAGAAAACCAACAGGTGCCACCATTTTGCGGGCAAACGGTTATTTGTAAGCTCTTTTTTTCGAGGATATATATATATATTTATCTTCTACTTGATTCGTATTTTCATTTAAGTCATACGATTTTATTACAATATATTTCTGGAGATATTTAAAATCTCATGTAATATTTGCAGCTGCTCTGGCCTTCAATGTGAGGTATTCAACGACCACAGAAACAATGATACCAGGACAAAACAGGGGTTGCCAGTACAATAGTACAGCTTATATTTTATTTTAAAACGCGCAGATCCTCGCTATACAAAAAAATGTCATGGTGGGTTGGCCACGGTCTGATATTGATATGATATGGCGGAACGATAAGCGGGCACACAAAAGTAAGCGAAGACCCATTGGCGTTCACGGACACGGGGTTAAGAACCCCTTACCTATCGCCTTTCGCAGAATCTTTGGAAGGGTTTTATCTGGTTGGGGACGCGGAACTGGCGGGTATGTTTCAAACTATTAAAATTGATGCTTAACCAGTAATTACTTAAAAGCATATCGTTGTTGGAGGATGAATGAGGTCAGTTGATGCCATCCTAGTATTTTTATTTCTGAAAAACAAGTGTTTATTAGGGTTAGATACTTCACACCTCATTTCACAGCCGCCTACAATTCAATTATTTTGATGCAACACCAACAAAACGTTATCGGCATTATTTTAAAAGCACGCTAATTCAGGTGGCCATGGTCGCGAACTAATAAGGTGGCTTTGTCTAGTTTTTATGCCACAAAATCCCGCTGATACAGAGTGGCTGATGCCGAAAACTGTTGTGGCTCACACGCACGGGTGACGTAGAAGAGAATGGAGACAACAGCTCATGGCGCCCCATATCGCTTTTCTGCGGTTCAAAATTCGAGGTCAATCGCCCGGCCGCCCTCACCTTGCTTTGGGGGTCTGTGCTGTTCAGTACTCAATCTATATAAGGATGAATGCAGGAAGCAAATTTAAGTCAAACGACTGACGGTGACACGTGTTTTCGTCACCTTATGTTAATTCGTTGCGGATTTGGATTTTTGTGTTTTATATTTATTAGTTCTGTACGGTCATTGCCGGAGCGTTTATGAGTAAATTATTTACATTTCGCTGAAGAAAAATTTATTGGCAAACTCAACACGTCGCCAGGTGAAAACTATCAGGGCTCCTGGGAGGCATGATAATTCTACTGCGAAAGGGGAAGTCGGGCAGTGTATTGAAAAGTCAAACAAATGATTATTTAAAAAATTAATTTACGAAAATTAAACAAAATTTCAATTTCTGACAACATACACAGTACACTGATGTAATACATACACAAAAAATTATCAGAACTTGCTGTCAGCTTTTTATATACTAATTTATCAAGGTTAGACAAGTTTAAAAAATACCAGTGATGACCCCATGGAGCTTGTCATATCTATAAAATTATACTATAAAATTAACACTTATCTTGATAATTTGTACGGTTTGTAATTAATCCTTCAACTACCGATTAAGAGGATTACGCGATTCGCTCCCCAATGCCGTTTTCCTTGGAAGCGTTTGTATGTGACATATGTAGGAAGAAGAGGAATAAAATAAGAAATCCTCAAAATAGTAAAATCCTTTAGCATACTGTGATAAGGTCCTTTTTATTGTTAGCCATTCCAAAGCTTTCATAATAATTTTATGGATAGCGTGCTTTAGAATCGTATTTTGGAGAAAACGAACGTATACGTTCGGGGCATAACACTTGGCTGATAGAGACGTTTATATATGTAGGGTGTACTTGAGAATAAAATTAAATATTCTTAAGCTTTGTCCAAGAAATATAGTTGAAGATTCAATATATTGACATTTAACATTGTATGGAGGGCTTCGCGATGAAAGAGTATGATTGAATATTGGGTCATAAATATGGAAAATTTGAGATGCACACTGCTGCTAAAGAGGACCAGATTAAAATATCGTTAACAAAACTTTTATGGTAATTGTGGACTTTTCCAGTATATCAGAGATAGACAGCAAATAAACAACAAGAGTTAATTTTCAACGAAAAAGGATTACCAAATGTTTTAACATCTAAAAAAGGCCTTTTATATGCTGGAAAATGTCCTTATTTATTTAAGGCAGGGTGTCCTTCCGAAGCAGGCCTTTGCGGGCCACTTCGGAAAAACATTATAATCTCGCGGGCCGCACATAAAAATGTATACCTTTATATCGGATTTGGAAACAAAAAAGCATTCACATTGGGTAATTTGGCAAAGCCAGAATTAATAATAATAGTTTCCATTATTTTCAATATGCTCTGAGCATAGATAATATAATAATGTTTATATAATATAATAAATACAATGGTCAAAATATTTTTAAAATATTACAGTTTTTCATTTTCTTGAAAATTACGGTGTTCTATTATGAATGGATCTTTCGTTACTTAATGTTGTTGAAATTTGATAGTGTTGTCATTCACCATGAATTAGTATACATTGCTTTTTTATCTTAACTGTCTATGTACTTTAAAACTTTAAAACATATCTGGCTTCTCTGCATTTGGGTATAAACTCAAAAGGAGGAGAAACGAAAATCACCTGAAATCATGTACCATCATAGTAAAGGATATACATAATGAAATTCAAATTTATTAAAAGTAATTTACATATTAGGAAATCAAATGTAACTTTGTTTGATGGAAATATAAACCTATTACCAATCTAAAACATTTCTATATTATCAAAAGGATTTATTTTATAACAATGATGGCTCAGAAATACGTAAAGCTATATATATATATATAATTTTAAAAGTAAAAACTAATGATGTTTAAAATTTTTTTTTTTGGATCTAAACGACACTGGTACGTACTGGCGACACGTGCTGGACGCGATTTATTGATTCACTTCACAATGACAGTATTGTGAATAAAACCCCATATTAGAGCATTCACTGAACCAGAAATTTTGGTTAGAAAATATTATGCAAAGTTCAATAACATATATAGCCTTAAACGGAATCGTTTATTGCCTTTGACAGATTTTACTGCATGACTTCCGTTTTGAACAGCTTATATTTTTCCCTCCATACATTTTATATGTATATAAGATTGCTGTCAAAATATGAAGTACATAAAGGGGCTTAGGATTTTTTTTTTCTTTTCCTTTTTCCCATATAGAAAAAAGGGGTCGCCTATATCCCATTTACATTTCTTTGAGTTCCCGACTTTTTCTTCCTTTTTCCGGGAAAAAAGGAAAAATTACATAAAAGTGAAATCTCTCGGATTTTAGTTATCAGTTTGAGGACTTATATATATAGGAAGTTCTTTCTTTGAAGTTTCTGCTTTTTCTGAGCCATTCTTTTCCCCTTTAAAATCCGGATTCTGGATGTGAAATTCGGAAAAGGATTTTTTTCCCTAGCTGGATAGAAAGAGGAGAATGGAGTCTTTTTTCTTTTTGGAATATTAGGCAGAGAGTGGTGATCCCTAAACGAGCAATTATTTCCTTTATAAATCTATTAAACGCCTTACCTCTCAATTTAAAGATATCAATTCTTTGTTAGTATACAATTTACTTTGTATATAAACATTTGATGAATATTTTTGCTTGGTTTATTTTTATAAGAGCCCATAAGAAAGAACAACAAAGAGATTATTTTTCATGAAAATAAAACGGAATAAATTAATAAGGAAATAAATAGAAGACAGAGGCTTCTATTTATTTTTCCACAACATAAGATAGAAATATATTTTAATAACAAATGAAATGATCAAATTTTATACAAATCAAGCAGATTATGTTTTAGTATACCAAACAAATATATCTGCGTAATTTAAAATTTGTTTCCTGTTTTCATTTTCTTTTTATGCGAATATGAATTCAGCATTAGACTTGTGGTTATGGGAATCAAATTTTATAGTTTTTTTTTTTTTAATATTTAAATCTTTATTTTATCGTTCTCCGTTTCTAAATCAAAACATCGTTCATCATCAGCAATCTATTTTTGTGTCTCATGTTTTCAAATAACCTTTGTCAGGTTTCGTGGTGATAGTATTTTTAATTATCTTTATTTTTAGTATGAGAGATTCATGTGGTGGCGGTAGCCTAGAGGTCAAGGTCGCGGACTAGTGTTTGGCATGTCATGAGTTTGAGCCTAGTACCACTAGAGACATATACCGGGTGGGGAGCGATGCACGTTAAATCTGTCTGAAGCTCAAACGTCAGCTGTTGGTGGGTAGTAATTGGTTAGCAGAGGGGTGCCAGCTCAGGTGTCATCGTCCCTTGAACATAATTCAAAATTACGAGGACTGTCACCAATAGCCCTCATGCAACATATACGTTTCAATATAATCCTGGAATATCAACTTTAATTATATTTTAATTCATTAATTTAATACTTTAAGTATTAAAATTTATTGTTCAGAATACTATTCATTGGCTGCTCAGACAAATCAATTGTTTCTTCTTCAGTCTGTCATGAAATGTAACTTTCCCCGTCAAAATCTTAAAAATATTCCTCTGCGTTTGGGGGGATGATATAAGAAAGGAGTTTTTGCCCTATTCAAAACTCCCCGAGGGTTTATCCCTTTTTATTCTTGCACCTGTTAATTCTAATAACGCTCTGCACCCCTGACCGTCAAAATTTGTTACTTGGGGAAAAAAACTTTTTTCTGTTCCGGACAACAACAAAAATGTGACAACAACAAAAATGTCATATGAAAAACACAATCCAATTTTTTTCCAATAAAACTTTTTTCCCCCAGATGTTGAAAAAAATTCGTTAATTCGTTTATTATTCAAAAGGGGTTTTCCCTTTTTATTTTAATCGGGGTAGATGTATTTGAAATACAAATTTTTTTTTAACGTTGAGGACGCACAGTCCCTCAAGTTATATCTAACATCATTTGTTTTATCAAGTCGTATCTTGTTATGATTTGCGTGTGTCTTATGTTAGCTACACATCTCCTTCAAGTTTATGAAATGAGAGCTTAGGTATAATAAATCAATTAAATTGATATTCAGCCAGTCATAATTTTAAGACTGATATATACTGTTACGTAGATCCGGGTTCGGGGATTTTATGCAAAACAATCACAAAGAAAATAAACAGTTCTTTAAGAGCGATCGAATTTATTATAAAAAGTCCAACCTCTAAATAAGGATTCAGCAGCAATATTCACAGAGTAAATCCCCAAAGGTCTTCAACCTTCAAAAGCTCCAAAAACAAAATTGCCAGTGTTTAAAAATACACGTATGTAACAAATTTTAAACATAGCCGAGCCAATCTCTGTAAAAACAATGTTCACTGTTCGCTGGTTTAATCAAGACTGATCGCGTCCCCGGGAGCATCTTTATTTATAGGCGCACAGAAACTTTCAGAAATATAACCACTTTCATCGGCGAGTTAATGGGGTGATCTACTACTTTTTAGAAGAATCCAGAGGGGTTTCCGAACTAACAGGGGCCCCAAAACCGCCAACTTGGGCACCAAAATGATGCCAACTTTGGGTCTACCGCCAAATTTTCTCCAAGTTCTCATTGAATCGCCATTATAACGTGGCGGATTGCTTTAATAGCAATTTTAACTTGAAATAAATATAACAAAAGTAATATAAATGAAAACACCCAAATGAAAAATTATTTACACTATTTACAGAAAATTCGTAACAATACTTATTGTTGAAATCTTATGCAGGCATCTAGTTTGCAAGTGGTATTATAAAAAGCCGTCGATAGAAGATTAAAAATACTTGTTTTATTGAGTAAAAATATTTTTTAGTTAAGGAGAGCAGAGAGCAGGAGTTCTTAACCTTATTCCCCGTCTGGGCACGTCTGACAAACAGGAAATTGCTGAAGGGTGCAGTTAAAAAAGTATAATGATTCTTAATATTTCTTTATTTTATTGCAATCGTAAGTATAATAAACAATATCCTACACTAAAAAGGCGACAAAAAATTCAAAATAGTTACACTTAGTGCGATTTTTGGCATTACATACTATCCTCACTAATTTTTCAAAGTCTGGCGTTTAAGATGATATCCCCAATCTTATTGCATCTTCGAGATTTCTATCGGTAAGTCTAGATCTGATTGTTGATTTGTGTTCATTGTTGAAAAAAAATAACGATTCATATAAATATGCGGAACCGAAACGGGATTTTAATTTGTAAGCTCTTTTTTCAAAGAGGTATATATATATATATATTTATCTTCTACTTGATTCCAAATATTTTCATTTAAGTCCACACGATTTTATTACAATATCATTCTGAATATTTAAAATCTCATCTTAATCTGCAACATATTCAACGTGAGGGTATTCAACGACCGAACAATGATAGGACAAAACAGTGTTGCCAGTACAATAATTTTACTGCTTATATTTTATTTTTAAAACTATGATGAATCTCACTTCCGTACAAAAAATCATGGTGGGTTGGCCACGGTCGATATTGATATAGTATATAGCGGACAGTCATGGGCACACAAAAATAGCTGGGACATTGGCGTTCACGGATACGGGGTTAAGAACCCCTGGCATATCGCATTTCAGTAAGTCTTCGGGTTTAATGTTTCCCTCGTTAAGAGCTGGTATGTAATTCATAAATTATGTTTTTAAAACTATTAAAATTGGGAAATGCTTAAACAGTAAATTACCTAAAAATATCTCTTGGCGGATGAATGAAGATTCAGTTGATGCCATCTAGTATTTTTTATTTGTACGGAAAAAACAAGTGTTTATTAGGGGGTTGAATTACTTCCCTCATTGCAACCACTTACTATAAATTCGAATAATTTTTGATGCAACGCAACAAAACGTTATCGGCATTATTTAAACACTAAATTCGGTGGCCATGGGTCGCGAACTCATGGATGGCTTTGTCTAGTTTTTATGCCACCAAAATCCCGCCGTACAGAGTGGCTGATGCCCGTTAAAACTGTTGTGGCTCACACACTGGAGTGACGTAGAAGAGGAGAATGGAATGCCAACTCATGTGTCACCATAGTCGCTTTTCTGCGGTTCAAAATTCGAGGTCAATCGCCAGTAGCCCTCACCTTGCTTTATATATAGAGTGCAATGTTAACCATTCAGTCACTCCAATCTATATAAGGATGAATGCAGGGAAGCAAAATTTGAGTCAAACATTTGACAGTGACTGTGTGTTTCATTCACCTTATGTTAAATTGTGATTGCGGATTTGAATTTCTGTGTTTTATATTTATTGGTTTTGTACCTGAATCATTGTAGGTGGTTATGAGTAAATTGTTTGTTTCCCCTTTGAAGAAAATTTATTGTAACTCAACGTGTCTCCGAAAGTGTGGGGCGCGCCTCCTAGGGAGGCGTGATAACTCTGCAAAAGGGGAGGGGTGGGGGCTGAGCGAGTGTATTGAAAAGTCAAAAGCAAATGATTATTAAAAAAAATTATTATAATTTACTGAGAAATTAAACAAACAAAAATTCATTCTGACAACATACAAAATTACCCTGATGTAATACATTTATAAAAGTATCAGAACTGCACAGTTCCTTTTATAACTAATTTATCTATACAAAGGTTAAGAACAAATTTAATAAATACCAGTGACCCCCTACGGGTTTGTCATATATAAAATTATACACAGAAATTAGCATTTATCTAGATAATTTGTACGGTTTGTAATTAATCCTTCAACTGCCGATTAAAAGTTACTCGATTTTTCCCCAATGCCACCGTTTTCCACGTAGGCACTTGTATGTGATATATGTAGGAGAAGAAGAGGAATAAATAAGAAAATCCTCTAAAATAAGTAAATCCTTCGCAAACAATGTCAAGGTCCTTTTATTGCATTCCAAAGCTTTCGCAATAATTTTATGGATAGCATTGTACAGAAAATATCGTATTTTGGAAAAACGAACGTATACGTCCGGGGCACTTAACTCCTTTGGCTGATCGAGACGTTTATATATGCTGGGTGTACTTGAGGATAAAGTAGTATTGTAGCAAAGTATAGTTGAATTCAATATATTGTTAGTGTATGGAGGGGCTTCGCAATGAAAATTATGATTGAATATTGGGTCGCAAATATGGAAAGTTTGAGAAGCACTGCTGTAACTACTAGAGAGTTCTAGAGTAAAATATGGTTAACTCTAAAAAAAAACAAAAATTGCCTGTTAATTGTGTGAACTTTTCCAGTATTTTAAAGAGGATGAACCCCGTAGCAAATAAACAACAAAGAGTGCAATTTCGAAAAAAAGTTACAGAATGTTTTTAACATCCAAAAAAAAGCCTTTTATGTATACTGCGCCATATTATTTAAGGCAGGGGTGTCCAACCCAAATGAACTTGCAGGCCACTTCGGGAAAACATTATAATCTCGCGGATCGCACATAAAAATATGTACCTTTATATCAGATTTAGAAACAAAAAAACATTTATTGGAGTGAAAATTTAAAACAGAATGAATTATTATTATTGTTTTCATTATTTTTCTTGTATACAGAAAAGATAATATAATAATGTTTATATAAATTTAAAAATGCAATGATCAAATAATAATTCTGATAAAATATTACAGTTTTAATTTTCTTGAAAATTACGGTGTTCCTATTGAATGGATCTTTCGTTACTTATTGTTGAAATTTGATAGTGTTGTCATTCGCAAACGATTAAGTATACATTGTCCTTAATCTTAACTGTCCTGAATATTTTTTTAAAACTTTAAAAACATATCTGACTGCCTCTTGCATTTTGGGTACTCCAAACAGAAAAGGAGGAGAAACGAAAGTCGTACACACAGAGAATCATGTACCATCCATAGTAAAGGATATGCATAATGAAATTCGAAATTTATTAAAAAGTAATTTACTATATTAAAATAAAATGTAACTGTTTGATAAAATATAAACCTATTTTAATCTAAAGAACATTTCTATTATCAAAAAGGATTTATTTTAAAACAAGAATAGGTAACAGGCAAATACATTGTATATATATATATAAATTTCAAAATAAAAAAAAAATATTTAATGATTAAAATTTTTTTTAAAAGAGTCGGCGGGCCG
Source organism: Trichonephila inaurata madagascariensis (assembly GCA_019973955.1). NCBI lineage: Eukaryota > Metazoa > Arthropoda > Arachnida > Araneae > Nephilidae > Trichonephila > Trichonephila inaurata. Next base: position 37,230 of record BMAV01016688.1, on the reverse strand, counting down.
CAATTTACGTACTGGCGGGCCGCGTGCTGGACACCCCTGATTTATTGATTCACTTCTGTCAAACAGTATTGTGAATAAAGCCCCATATTAGAGCATTCCACTAGACAGAAATTTTGGTTGAAAATATTATACGAAGTTCAATAACTTATATATAGCCTTAAACGGATGATTTGTACTTTGACAGATTTTTTTTCATATGACTACGTTTCGTTTCCAACATATTTTTCCCTCCTTACATTTATATGTATGTAAATTTGATTGCTGTCAAAATATGAAGTACATAGGGGGCCAGTTTTTTCTTTTCCTTTTCCCCTTAGAAAAAGGGGTCGCCCTGTCCCGATTTACATTTCTTTGAGTTCCCGACTTTTTCTTCCTTTTTTTTCCGGGGAAAAAAAAAGGGAAAAAAAAAAGGGAAGACCTCCTCCCCGCCATAAAAAGGGCGAAATCTCGGATTTTTAGTTATCAGTTTTGAGGACTTATATATATAGGAAGTTCTTTCTTTGAAGTTTCTGCTTTTTCTGAGCCATTCTTTCCCCTTTAAAATCCGGATTCTGGATGTGAAATTCGGAAAAGGATTTTTTTCCCTAGCTGGATAGAAAGAGGAGAATGGAGTCTTTTTCTTTTTTTTGGAATAGGCAGAGAGTGGTTGATCTAAACGAGCAGATTATTTCCTTTATAAATCTAGTCATGCCTTACTGATATCTCTCAATTTAAAAGATATCAATTCTTTGTTAGTATACATTTACTTTTTTATATAAACATTTGATGAATATTTTTGCTCGGTTTTATTTTTATCATCGAGAGCTACAGAAAGAAAGACAACAAAGAGATTATTTTCATGGAAAATAAAAACAGGAATAGAATTAATAAGGAAATAAATAGAAGACAGAAATGCTATTTATTTTTTCCACAAGATAGAAATATATTTTAATAACAAATGGGAAATGATGATAAAATTATAGTATAGAACAAATCAAAAGCAGATTATGTTTTCGATATGTATAAAACAAAATATGTATTAGATTCAAAATTTGTTTCCTGTTTTCATTTCTTTTATCGAATCCTAATTCAGCGTTAGACTTATTGGTTATAGAATCAAATTTTATAATTTTTTTTTTTAATATTTAAATCTTTATTTTATCGTTCTTCATCCGTTTCTAAATCAAAGCATAGTGCATCATCAGCAATCTATTTTATGTCATGTTTTCAAATAACCTTTTTCAGGTTTCGTGGTGATAGTATTTTTAATTATCTTTATTTTTAGTTTGGGGAGAGAGATTCATGTGGTGGCGGTAGCCTAGAGGTCAAGGTCGCGGACTATTGTTTGGCATGTCATGAGTTTGAGCCTAGTACCACTAAAGACCCGCCGGGTAGGGGAGCGATGCACGTTAAATCTATCTAGAGCTCAAACGTCCTCCTGTTGGTGTGGTAGTTAGCAGAGGGGTGTCAGCTCAGGTGTCATCCTCGTCACTTGAACATAATTCAAAATTACGAGGACTGTCACCAATAGCCCTCATGCAGCTTTATAACACGTTTCAATATAATCCTGGAATATCAACTTTAATTATATTTAATTCATTAATTTATTAACTCTAAATTATTAAAATTTATTTCAAACGTACAAATAGTTAATTTGTGAAATCGGCTCAAATTTTAGTAAAACTTTTTATAACAACTTTTTTCTGTTCTGTAAACTCTACTGTTCGTAGTCAGAAAAATTTCATATGTAGAAGTTGCATATGCAAATGCATTCATATTGACTAATTCTATATTATTACATCATGCATGCGAAAAAATATTTTGGTAGGTTATTGAATTTATGTTTGCTTATTGAGTGTAACTTTTTGAAACTTTTAACTCTTTATACAATAGTAATCCTTTTAAAATATTAATGTAAGATTACACGTGCAATAGTAAGAGTTAAGTCTTTTTCACAATTCGGTATATTTTCTACAATTCTTCATGAACTATATTATATATAAATTTTCTGTAGAAAGAGAAAGTTTGGGATCCCTAAAGCAAGTTTAACCCTACTTCACCGCTCTAAGTCAGTGACAGCTCTAGAGAACACAAGTTTTTCATTTTGGCCAATTGACTTATAGTAATAATAATTTGGCGAGTCGCAAGGAACGATTCTTTAACGATGATGATTATTTTAAATGGTTGATATTTCATTTGATGGCATTCACGAGGAGCCCTTTGAAATCGTAAATCCGATTTATTGTACATTTAACATAAAACTGGGAATGGACGACACAGCACAGAACAAGAGACGCTGCAGTTACATGATGAAGAGTCCTAATGGCCAGGATCGTTACAAGTTAAAAACACGTTCAAGAATGGGAATTATTACATATAGATATAATGGTTAGTTGTTCTTGATTTTCGGTTTCAGAATTTTTGCCATCTCAGTTATGTAGGATAGTTATGCTTATATATATTTTATTATACGTATAAGTACATGTAAGTAAGTTAGTTACTCTTTTATGAGTGTTTGGGTTTTTGGATATTGTATTTAAGCTACTTAAAATAAGGTTAGACTTAACAAATTATCTACGTTACATTTTTTGGTGTATTTTTATATCCCCATTGAAATTATATTTGTCTGAACTTTTCTTTCTTTTAAATAAAATATTAGACAAAACTGACTTCTGTTATATCTATCTAAGAATAAGAATGAGTGTGCCATATTATTACCAGTTTTAAAATGCTACTTTAATTGTTTTAGTAATTTTTGACTTTGTACAAGCGTAATTTTAAAATGCTTGCAAAGCTACTTAATTTTTCTGATTTCTTGTTTCGTTCGCTACATCAAGTTTCTTGGGATCGTGAAATGTACATTTTGTTTTTAAAAAATGAGATTGCAAAAGCATGTTCGATTTATTACTTCTAATCATTAACACAAGTCATAGCATCTCAAAAAGATCTTTTTATTACTGCGAAAATGTAATATTTAAGCTTTCTTTTTAGAATATTATAGGAGAAACTTAATGATATCGAGGAAAAATACAGGGGGAACACAATAAGAGCTTATTATTTTTAGTTTTTCAAGCAAAATTATTATTACAGCCATGACATGTTTACGAAGTGAGAGGAGTAAAATGTTTACCTAAAAGTCTTTAAAACCACCTTCTCTACTTTAAGCCAACGAGTCAGTCAAGCGCAGTGTGTGTTGTTTGAGTTTCAATTATATTAAAAACTCATTGTGCAAAGGGGCTGATGCACGCGCTAAAATCTACCGAAGATCAAAGTACTCATGTTGGTGGGGAGTGGAAATTAGGAGAAACAAGTAGTTAAAAAAAATTTTTTTTGAATTCAATTCCTACTTCGTTAGAATATAACTTAATGGCGCCATTTGTCGCAGATAAATCTATTTCGTTAGAAATAACGCAGAATAAATTTAAAATTAAGAAATATAAAATTTAATTAATGAATTAATATTTGAAAAAACTGTATTAACATCAAGTGTCATTCCCTACAAGTTTAAAAATGTATTTGAACATGAATGGATGAATAGAAAGTATTTTATTACAAATTGAAAATTTGAACAAGATATATATATATATATATATATATATATATATACAGAGAGAGAGTGAACTAATAGTAGGAATTGGAAAAAAATACCAGCTCCAGGTGATATCCTCGTCATTTGATGAAGGTTCACTAACAGCCTTCGTATTGTTGATAAAGAATTAATCAAATGCCTATTTTGTAAATGTAAATTGAATTAAAGTCCTTCTATATTTTGCTCACTCGTATTTCCTACATTACTGTAGACTTATCACATATTTTTCATTTAAAAAATGTATTGATTTTCTTTAAATAGAGCAAGATATTTTTTACATTAGCTGATTTGCTTTTTCAAATCAGAATTAAACTTTGTCGAATATAAATGGGTCTTAAACATCTAATACGAATTCTTTTTTTTTTGGATTTAGTGATAGCAGATTTAAATATAATTTAATCCTTTTGTAATATGTGAATTATAAACCTCCAACGAAATTGAAAAAAACTTTAAGTTTAGAAGTAGTATAAAAGGTTCAATTTCAAAATTGTAGATAAATAATTAAGAATAATTGCATAATAAATAATTTAAGGAGCAAAAGCTTGTCCTTTTTGAAAATGACGTCTTAGGGCCAGTTATTTATTTGTTACATGTTGTAGCGGATTCTAATTTCCTCTGACCTTTGGCATTGTTTGATATGAGAGATTTGCATTTTGAAGGAACCGTACTATATGCAAATAAGAATTATTATATAAGCATAAGAGTAGTGAATAGGAAGGAGAATGATAGGCATTAGTTGCATGTGAATGTTAGGAAAGGGACGATGATTCTGAAGCTATTATGAGTGGTTGGAAATAGCTCATAGAACGTCCTTAGTAAGGTCATTTGATGATACAGTAGAGCAGTGAGATCTTCAAACTGTGTTTCATGGAACCATGGGGTTCTTCGAGTCACAATAAAAAAATAGAAAAGAAACTTTTAAATGTGTATACAAAATGGATTCACATTCTCTAAAATGTTTTAATACCCACAAGAATTTAAAACTCATCCCTGTTATTAAGAAACAGAAAATGTTTTTAATTCATAACTTTATTTTGCAATTCTTCTTTTGCTTCATTCTATTGTTAATTCAGTACAGCAGTGTCTTTTAGTCCTCTTCCGTCAAAATATAGACCGCTGTAGCTTAGAGGTTTTAATGGAACACAGTACGATTTAATTGACAAAAATCGGTCAAAAAATCAAATCTAATTTTTTTAGCCTTAACTATACTTTATATACATTTTTATAACCTCACAAAATTTGAAAACTCTAAACTTAAGAGACGTAGAATTATGATAGCTTTTATATTCATTTTTATTCACATCCCTATGGCAAATCAAAACTTTAAACTTGCTTATCTCAGAAAGATAAAATAACTAGTTTGTCTTCATTTAAAACGCTAAGGCTTTTTTTCCTATTGCGCCTAATGCTTTGAATTTTTTTTACCTATTGCTAATAGTACATATAACAAAAGTTGGTACGCATTTTTGAATCAAAGCAATGCTTATTTTTCAAAAAAATAATTTAACTCAGTATTTATAAATTTTTTAAGGAACTTTCAATAGCTTAAAAAGTAGTGAAAAAAGAAGTATTGTACAAATACCAATCATGTTATCGCGAAACCCATACCAGTTTTTGTTATACATAGTTTGACATACTTGTAAATGAAATTTAATGCGTGTACGTAAATTTTTGTAGGAGGAGTAGCATTTTAGAATCACTTCATAAGTTTTAAGTTTTTTCCTTAAAAATTAAATGTTTAGCTTTTGATGAAATTCTGAGCACAAAATCTGTTTTACATAGTACACACACATATGAGGCAACCAAAACTATTTTGAAAATCCTTAAATTAAAAATTTTGGGGTAAATCGTACCATGTCCCTTTAACCATGAAAACGTGGCTGTCTAGTCGCGGGTTCGAATCCTACTTTTTCTGAAGACCCGCCGTGTATAGAGGCGCGTTAAATCTGTCAAGTAGAATCTGAGACGTCAGTGAACAATTAATCAGAAAATCTTTTAACTGTGGCTTTGCAAGCTGTAAAAACTTTTTTACCCAACTCATCACATTTTTTAAAAAAATCTTTTTTGAATTTTTAGTCGCATTTTTAATATTGTATCCACGTTTAAAAAATTCTTTTTCAGATTACACTGAGTTTTAAGGTCTTTAAAAATTAACTAAAATTTAATAGATGAATACTGATCTTAAGGTATCCGACTACTTTCGGAACCATGATTTTTAAAAAAAGCACATAAATAGATAATTTTCCTGATGTTTAGTGTCACTTAGATTAGAATATATGTATAAAATTGTTTTAAGGATATTTTGACCCCCAAAAAATTACTTAAATACAATATTTCGGTAAAAAATTAACTTAGAATAACCTTTTTTCAAAATGTTCTCCTTTTGTCAAAAGGGCCTTTTTTATAATAATATTTTGCCTGTATAATAATATTTTGCCTCAGACCTCTGTACAGAGGCTCAACTACGATTTTTGAAAAATTCACATTATTTTCAGAGTTACAACCTTTTGAAATAATAATCGGCGTTTTCTTCTTAAAATTTCTCCCCTCTGTTGTGGTAAAACATGGATAAACCCACTTCTAAGTAATATATTTCAAAAATTCCAGTTGAACCTCTGTACAGAGGTCTGAGCTCTATACAGTCAAAATATTATTATAATAAAAGCATTTTTCACAAAAGGAGAATATTTTGTAAATGGGTCATTCTATGTTCTTTTTTTGCAAAATATTGTACTTAAATCATTTTTATTGTAATACTATCCTTAAAACAATTTTATATACATTTTCTAATCTAAGTGACACTAAATATCCTAAATGTTATCTATTTATGCGCTTTTGCAAAATCACGGTTCCGAACGTAATCGGATACCTTAACCTTTTGTGGACCAGTCACCAATCGTAAGCCGTGTTGGATTGTATCAGGCATGGAACATGACTTTTTTTTTGACTGATTATTTCAAAACCGTGGGAGAGGGGGGAGGGAACTGTGTGGAAATGTATCCTCTCTGCACTTTAGGCTTAGGCAACCATTTTTCATGTTCACTTACACTTTATTGATTTATGAGTTTTGCAATATTTGCAGATCTTTCGAGTGATATATACATTTTCCATCCAAACCTGCTTTGTTAAAAACAATTCATCATATCTTGGAGCAGGAGGTGGACAGCACCCTTAAACTTCAGCAAACGTAATTGTGAGAAATTATCAAACAAAAGTAACATCGTCTGTTCGGTAATTATCCAGGAATCGTGCGGGGGTGGTCACGTGACTCGAGAAAGGCGAAACCGCCCCGTCCTTTAATAACTCGCAGTGATTGACAATAATTGCCAATTAGAGCCGATTATTGCGGCTGGTTTTAAGATTATATTTAAGCACTGGTAAATCGGATTAACCAAGTTTTCTGACTTTTATGTTCCCGGAGAAGTTTGGGATGGGAAAAAAAATTAATTATTCATGCAAATATATACAATTTATTTTTTAGCTGTGGTTTTTAAAAGCTGGAAATGTATAAAGAGTACTTGACAGGAGGACAAGAATTTAGTTTGTGATCTGACTACTTGTGCGACAATTTTTTTTTTTAAATATGGAGATATGGGAATTTTTTTTTGTTGTGGTTTTAGATTTGTTTAGTAGCTAATTTAATGCTAAATAATAAAGCTAAATTTAATAAAATGCTAAATTTAAGAAGAAAAAAAAAATTGTTCTTACTAAAATGAGAAAAAATGGGTAAAAATTTACAAAAAATTACGTAAACGGGGCTTCCTTTGTATAAAAAGTTTATGAACAAATTTTCAACTTTTCAATTTTGATGTGATACTTTGCTATTCATTTTTGAAACTGACCTCCAGGATAAAAGATATTTTGATTTTTACAAAAACTAGAGCACTTTATGTTAGTTAAAATAAGAAATCACTTAAAAAAAACAGTTGTTATATTCACACAATAAAACAGGGATTGATAAACCTGAAGGTTAAAACACTTCTACTATATTATACAGAACATACACAAAAAATTTCAGTTAACTATTTTTAAAACTTTTTGAGCAATCTCTGTCCCCGTTTCAGCATTTTCTAAAAAAAAAAGTTTTAAAGTTTTATATCTTGCTTAAAGTTATGGCATGTGCTTTTACTAAAACACTTGTTGTTTTCGTTAAAGTGAAGAGAAAAAAAACCTTAGTATTTTTATAAAGTTAATAAGATGGCTTATGAAATAGAATTATAAAAAAGTTGTCAGTTTTTGACAAAATTCACGATTTTAGGGTAGTTGGATACCTTAATTTTTTTTTGTACTGCGCGATCTTTTTAAATAGTTAAAACTAGAAGCTTCACATTTAAATAAAGGATTGAGTTTTAAAATTAAGAAAATTTTTTGTGCACATTGATGAGTCATGTTTGTAAATATGATGAGTCATATAGCAGTTTTTCTTTATAACATCGCAGTAAGCTTCATATTCCGTGGGTTGTGTGTTCAGATCTCAATTACATTATATTTTGAAAAAAAAGCAAGAAATATTGAAGTTTTTTAGATTTTAAATTCTCTAAGGAACTCGATGTTATCTTTGTTGTTTTTGTTTTTGGTTCGATATAAGATGTCCATTTGTAAGGCTCACATGATGTTGATGAATTAAAATTAAATTAAATAAATCAAGTTGTAAAGATGGTTGTAGTCATGACGCGATTCTTAAAATTTTTTTAAAGTTTTTTTATGCGAAATTACATTTACAATTATTTTTATGCTAAAAAAGCTAATTATTATTATGTATAAATGGGTGTAGTTTAGATAAGTGTAATTATTTTTTAACCTAATTTTTCTTTTCTATTTTCTTCTATCTTTGTAAAATTTTGAACTTTTAAAAGCTCTCATTATTAGGAAAGTGTCTTTATTTTAATATGAAAGTACTTATACTTTTTTCTTTTCTGATCTTTATATTCAAGAAAAGATTCTCAAATTATTATAAATTTCATAATTTGACTGAATTACAGCGAATAACAAAACTTTTTCACTCAAAATTATATTTCTTTTGAGTGTTTAGAGGAGCTGAGTGGTAATGTATCGCGCTTCCCCGCCACAGGTCCGGGGTTCAAATCCCGCGCTGGGCAAGTCGTCTCAGCCTTCCATCCCTTCAATGAGTCGATAAATGAGTACCAAACTTGTTTGGGAATTGAACACGGGGGTTTCGCGTCAGACTGACCACTTGACCGAAACATCTGCTCTTGCACTCCAGCGCCTTCGGTCACGTAAACTGAGATAGACACAGTAGGCCTTGGCTCTCATGGGCTGTTGCGCCACTGAGTTCAAAGTTTTTTTAAGGAAAGGGCATTAATATATATACCCTTTTCGCGGACACTCATCGCGAGATCTCCGGAAATATTAGACCTAGTCTTGAAATTTGACAGGAGTATTTCTTTTAATGCGTAGAGATCTCCTAAGAACGAATTTTGTGAAAATCCGACTCCTAGGGGGGATTTTAGGGGTGCTATACAAACGAAATTCTCGTTTTTGAATTATTAGACCTACAGATTTGAAATTTGGTAAGCATGTTTCTTTTGTTGAGTAAGCATCTAATGAGAATGAGTTTTGCAAAAAGCGACCCGAGGGAGATTGAAGGGGAGAGGGGTGTTATAGATAAAAAAAAATCTCGTTCTTGAATTATTAGACTTACAAATTTAAAATTTGGCAAACGTGTTTCTGTTCTGTTGAAAGGAGATTCACTAAGAACTGGTTTCATGGAAGTTGACTCCTAAAAGGCGTTGCGGTAAGGGGGAGGGGTCATGAGGACGTTTTTGATAAGTTCCCGTTTTTGAACATTTAGAATTTGGCAAACATGTTTCTTTTAATCAATAGCGACCAGCTAAAAACGGCGTTTCATGAATACGAATACAAGGGGGATTGCAAAGGCGTTAATGATAGATATACTTCTGTTTTAGAAATTCAAGTTTTGTCCTTTTTAAATCAAGAGGCGAGTGCTTTAAAAATACTTTTGAATACAACCGAAATCTTAATGCTAGTATTTAGAAAACAATAGTCTAAAAAGAATGTATAGTCTTACCATGTTATATAAAATACCCAGCAAAGGGCCAGGTAACTTCTAGTATTCGAATATTTCCTATAATTTGATTCATAAACTTTTGAATGAAAAAAAAAATATTAGTCGATATACACGCATGGTTTTCTCGATGACAAACATTATATTTCAAATTTCAAAATCTATTCGGTATAGTGGTTAGTGACGCTGATTGTTATACTGTAGGGCTTATAGGTTTGAGTTCCGGAGAAGGCATTTGTAAATGTATAGTGCCTTTGCGGGATGGGGGTACTCTAAATAGCCATCGAGCTTTAAGTCCTCTCGTAAGATAGGTGGAAGGGGAAGAGAGGTGGGAGGCCCCTGACCACTCCCAGGTTGCTCTCCCTCAGAATTGGAGTGGAATAGAGTCAAATCTACTGTCACCTGCATGGTGCTTAAAGCTATGGTTAATCACAGCTCCTTGCCAAGATCAATTTCATGGCCCTTTATCTGATATTACTGTTAATCAATAGGCATACGTAACAACAACATATTCCTAATGCGATAAATTATGAAAAAATAAAAGATTTAAGGATTTTGATAATGAAAAGACATATTTATTGTCAAATGAACCTATCCTAAATTTTTTTCGAATCAAAGGAACAGTGATATTTAAAAAAAAAAATAACTGTCGTTGACAACCATAAAACTTTGACACACTTTTCCTTAAGACTTTATATAGGAAATTTATTTAAGCCACTTTTACTAGGAAAAAATCTTTTAATGCTAATTTCCCTGCAATATTTCGCATTTCGTATTGACGGGTCATATAAAATATTATAATGCAAACCACTTTACTCCGAACAAGGGATTCAATCTTTTATTTCCCCATATGTCAAATAAAGTGAAAAGGGATTTTTTTGGTTTTTTTTACATAACCTTTTCGCTTTTTGACGTTTCACCGTCCAAATAGGCGATGAACAGCCAAATGTGTTGACCAGTTCTTTTTCTCTTCTAAGTCACGTCTGCTGCGTCCTTTGAGGGGTCAAGTATCCCCTTCCTCTTTTCCTCCTTTACTCCCTTCCCCCATATGTCACTCCCTCCCTCCTCCTCAACCATCTTGGAAAGAAAGAAAAAGAGAACACAGATGATCGATAAAAGAGAATCCCCCTAACCCTAACCCGTGTGGGAAACGAGGAACGACATCTTTTTCTACTCGGGAATGCTTTTTTGATCCCACGTCATTCTCGGCTTTCTGAGCTGTTGTTGGAAAGAATGATTCACAGGACAGTAAAAATTTGTTTTCTGCGCATGCGTGAAATTAAAAATAAAGGCAACACCTTGCGAAACTTTTTTTTTGGATAAAAAAAGATTTAAACTGTTATTTGAAAGCGAAAATTTAAATTATATCAGGGGAAAAATATTTAGAAGATAAATGAAGTTAAATTTATAAAAATAAATAAATCTTAAAAATAAGTGTAAGAAAATATTCGACAAAAACCTATACAATTATGATAATTTGGCTCAGAAATTTTGTATGATTTTAAATTTTGCTACTGTGTCTATCTAATTGAATAATTGTTATAAGTATGAATATTTATCATTCAACTCATTTCTAAGTATTTTTCTTTAATACAATTATTTAATAGATAATTATTTAAATTTAATCATTCACAATAAAATAGAATACTATTTCTTGACATAGAAAGAAAATAATTAACATTTAGAAAATAAAATTTAAAAAGTAACCTTGGGAAAAACCTTAGAACACATTAAATATTAAAAAATGTAATAATTACATAGATTTAAATATAATTTCTTTCAACACAGTGTAAATATAATTACGAATTTCGACAAATGGAATAGGACACAAGTTCTCAACGTGGGCGATAACGCCCCCTTGCGGGCGTTTGAGGCTTTCAGGGGGGCAGTAAAAGACCCAGAGTAAGTTAGGGAGGTTTGAGATGGTATGGAGGGGCATGGGCAGGTTAACCAAGTTTAGTCTAAACAAGTAATATAAAAAAATTCGTTTTATGTCCTACTTAGATCACAACAAAGAAAATTTTTATTTATCTACTTTTTATTAAATAGTTACAGTTAATATAAATATGTATATACATATTACAGAATCAAAACATTGAGTGGAAATTAATTTTTATTAATTATCATTGAAGTATCATATTGTCATTCAAAACTCTAGTGTATATAAAATTTCAGTTCAACTGAATGCTTTAAAACGTGAGAAAAAAAAAGTTTTCTAGTTTTGACACAAGTCACCAAACATGAAGCCAACGTGGATGTATTTGAAATTCTTTAAATAATTAGTTTTAATCAATTATTTTAATAATTATAACTAAATTACTGTATTGTCATCCAAAATAATCATGTATATTAAATTTCAGCTCAATTGAGCGCTTTAAGATGTATTTTATTAACAATTCAAAATTCCACCAAGATAAATAAATAAACAGAATAATTAAATACATAGTGATGGTGAGCTAATAGTAGGAATTGAAAAAGACTAAAAAAGCACGCTGATTATGTATTAACCAAAGTAAACTATAATACTGGTTACCTTATGTCGCGATTGTATGTATTTAAAATTGTATATTCGTGTCAATAGCTATTTCAGATTTGCAAGTAAAAAAAAATCTGGGGGCTTTAAAAAAATATATTCCGTTAGAAATGGAATATTTTTTTTAAAAAAATTAATTCTTGTTTTCACCATATATTTTGTACTCTCTTATTTCTCTGGAGTGGAAGGGGGCGGTATCGCAATATTCACTCGAAAGGGGGGCGCCAGTTCAAAAAAGCTTGGAAACATGTGGAATAGAAGTACAACAGAGTATATAGATCTAGTCTAAAATTTTGAAGACCACGATCATGCGCAGTACATCAAGCTTTCCTGTCTCCATCAACTCGCGATGCTTGACGCGACATTGGCACATATGAACTCTCACGTGTCAAAATCATATGGACAGAGGGGGTGCACCGTAAAAGGGAGGGGGACTGAAAAGGGGGATACAGAGCGATAAAAAATCGTCTGCTTCTGAGCAAGAGGGAAGGAAGGGGTACTTTTGCCCGCAGGCCGCTATGGACCTGATTTGTGCTCTATATAAAAATGGCATCTTCTGCATCCAATACAGAGGGTTCAATGGAAAAATAGGGAATGTATGGTATTTATTATTTTTTTCCGAAAAGGAGGGTGGACGGGAAGGACCTCTTTCCTCAGGGTAAATAAGCACAAAGTGGAAATGTATTGAAGAAGTTTATTTGTTCGCCCAAGAAAAAATACCACGTGACTTCCTTTCTAAAAAAAAAGTGAGTATAGATATATACCCGGAATGGGAAGAAAATATGGAGTCATAAAGAAGAGAGGGTTAAAGTAACCGATGTTTTTCTAAGAAGGTTTGGATTGGACAGTAAAGTTTTATGGGGAAAAGGTTCTTACAGGTTATTGTGTTTCTTGGGTGTTTGTGTGTAAAGAGTCGTTTTTGGTGACTGGCATTGCTTGCATGGTTTTAGGGAGAGTTTCAGTGAAAAAGTTAGCAAACACAAAATTGGGTGAAAACAAGAAAAAGTAATGCGCTATATGTCATTATTAAAATTTACTACGCATATTCACATATCCAAGCAAGAAAGTTACAATAAAATTATTCTGTGAGTAGAATATTACAAATAAATAAATACAATTCTTAGTGAGTCATTAGGTTGGTTTTTAAGGCTGTCTTCGGTAAAAGTACAAGAGCTCTAACTAAACGCGAAGCACATTTTCAGACAGAAAAATGACCCAATTTCCATGGAAATTTGCAGTATTATAACTCGTATCTCTGTTAACAATGTAGCGTTTTTAAAAATTTCAAAATATTCCGTGAATACTTTCTTTTTAATTTAATACGTGAAGGAAAAGCCCATTTAACATTACAGTATAGGATAAAAAATGCGAAACGCATTTTATACCAGAAAAAATAAATCGACTCGGTTAAAAATGAGAAGTATGATAAAAAAAATGCTGCTCTTTAAAGGATAGTGAAGCCAGAGTATCATATTAATTTTTCATTTCTTTTATATCTGAAAAAATGTTCCAAATTCGGGTCCTATTTTTAACATTAACCGAAAACAGCCTTAAAATTCTAATTCATGTAAAAAATTAATTTTAATCAGTATCTCTCTCTGTCTTATAGAATACTGTCATGTGTTTGAATATTTTAGTTGTTTATAGTTTTCTATAAATAATATATTTTTCAAAATAGTCTCAGTGAGTGAGTGAATATCAACGTCGCACTGTTCAGCTGCACGAGGGCTTTTGGCGACGGACCTCGTAATTTTGAACCATGGTCAAGTGACAAGGACCACACCTGAGCTGGCATCCCCCTCTCCTAACTACCACACCACACCAACGGGAGGATGTTTGAGCTCTCGACATCTCTCCCCTACACGGTGGGTCTTCAATGGTACTGGGCTCGAACTCATGGCACGCCAGTCACGTGTCCGTTACCTAGACCAATGGGCTACCGCGACCCCTATACTAAACAGAAGTTTTCAAATAAATAAATACAATTCTTAGTGAGGCATTATGTTGGCTTTTAAAATTTCATTTGTCAATAAAAATTATTTTTAACAAATATCTTAAAGAATATTGTCCTCAGTTTGAATATTTTAGTTGTTAATAGTTTTCTATAAATAATATTATATATTTTTCTATAGCAGTCTCAAATAAGATAAAAGAGGCCATGTAGCCTAGTGGTTATGGTCACGAATTCGTAACGGGTTCGAGTTTTAGTGTCACTGATGACCTGCCATGTAGGGGAGCGGAAACATGTTAAATCTGTTGAGGCTCAATGTCTTCCAGCTGGTCTGGTAGTTAGGAGGGGGTGGGGTGGGAAGATGCCACTTCAGGTGTTGGTCTCGTCACTTGACCGAGGTTCAAAATGGCGAGGTCCGTCGCCAGTAGCCCTTGTGTTGCTTTATAGTGCGACGTTAAGGTATCCGACTACGTTCGGGACCGTGATTTAAAAAAAGCTCATAAATGGACAATTTTTAGGATATTTAGTGTCTCTTAGATTAGAATACATGTATAAAATTGTTTTTAAGGACATTTTGACAAAAAAAATTATTTAAATACAATATTTTGGCAAAAAATTAACTTAGAATGACCTTTTTTTCAAAATTTTCTCCTTTTATAAAAAATGCTTCTAAAGTAATAATAATTTGCTTATATTTAAAGTAAAGACTACTTCAGAGAGTCTGAACTAGGATTTTTTTGAAAAATTCACATTATTTTCAGAGTTACAACCCATTGAAATAATTATCGGCGTTTTTTTCTTAAAATTTCTCCCCTCTGCTGTCGTAAATCATGGATAAACACACTCCTAAGTTATATATTTCAGAAATTCTAGTTGAGCCTCTGTAGAGAGGTCTGAGCTATATACAGGCGAAATATTATTATAATAGAAGCATTTCTCAAAAAAGGAGAATGTTTTGAAAATGGGTTATTCTATGTTCATTTTTTGTCAAAATATTGTACATAAATAATTTTTTATTGTACTACTATTCTTAAAACAATTTTATATACATTTTCTAATCTAAGTGACACTAAATATCATACAAATTATCCATTTATATTTTTTTGCAAAATCACGGTTCCGAACGTAGTCGGATACCTTAATACAACTTTCACTCACTCATTCTAAGAGAAAAGAAATACCGAAAGAATTAATTTCGCTATAAAGTTAAAATATAGAAATTATATAGCATTTTTATTAATTTATTTTAAATATTTAAAAACATCTTCTATAGTTATTTAATCAGTTACATGATAAAAATTAAATTGTGTACTAATTGACTAATAATTTTAAAAATATATATATGCATTAATTCTTGTTTTCTCTTGAGGGTTTTTTAATTTAGAACAGCCCTCAGCCCTCGCCTGAGCCCTCAGGGACTTAGGCGGGTAAATTAACAGATGATTAACATGCTAATGGGATATATATATATATATATATATATATATATATATAATCATAACTTTATCATTTCAAAATTATGTATAAAGCGTTGTTCGATTGGTAATTATTAATGTACCTTGTTCGATATCTTGTAACCAAACAAATGAAGGTAATCAATCAATGACGAAAGTCATATAATTTTAGGAACTTCCGGTTTAGCTTTTTGCATAAAAGCCGAAAATCTATGGAAAATTCTCATTGCTTTTTGTCTCAATGCTATGTTATTTAAGTGCATGTCTGCTATTTATTTATGTTCTTCTAAAAAAATGTGGATCAAAAGCAATAAATTTTCTCCAACATACACCTTCTACATCTACAGCATAATAAGATACTAATAATTGGTAATTTAAGTATAGCGTCACTCGAGAAGCCCCGACACACATATATACGTATATATATATCATTATTTTAGAAACAATTGTTAGTTTGCCAAAATGCATTGCTCTTCTTGAATTTTAATTTAAAATTGCCAAATGATTCATTTTTCATGCATTATAATAGTGAAAAATATTTTATACATTGTATAAACAGATGTAGAATTTTTTTCTGACGGACACACAACCTGTTGAAATAACATAAACTCAACGATCAATTGAGTAAAAAAAAAATTGTTAAGTAAACTATATTTTTGTTAGTAATATAATGTAATGTTACTTTTACTGCAAAATAAAATGGCCGTATTCTTTTATTTATAAGTTTAAATGCAAGTATATGTGGTTTTTTTTATCAAAGTGTACGATCAACGAAAATAACATCTTTTTCTTAGGAATGAAAATACATTATAAAATTAGTCTTTTTTGCCTGTTCATAATGAAAGTTTTGCTTGTTGAGTTTAATTTATGTAGACACAGGAACAGAATTTTATAAAAATAATTTATTATTCATAGATCTCAAAATTATAAAAGAATTTTTATTACTATACAGTACGTTATTTCTATTTTTTAAGAATTTAATAAAAAAACATTATTGATTACTTATTTAAATCAACAATTTTTTTAAAATGAAAACGTTGCAAATATTTGAGCTTCATCTTTGATATTAATGAGAAATAGAATTTTTTCCCCATTGACAATGAGTTAATTGACTAAGTTTAAGGCACAGTTAAGAGCAATCTTTATTTTATATTTTATAGCATTATGGCAACATAAACGCGTGACATTGCAAAACATGTAAAATTATTGAAATATCAATAGAATTATCCTAAAGTTGAGTATAATAGACTTTATTTTGCAAATTGAGTTTTCATTTTTTTATTTATTTATGAATTCCACATAGGATAATTTTTTAGAATAAAATAGTTATTAAATTATCGTTTTCGGAAGACTAATTACATATTTTCTTGTAAATCATTTGGTCATGAATTAGAATAGAAAAATTATAATTTATTACCAAAGCGATTACAATAAAAGAAATATGATAGAAGAATTATAATTTATTCGTTAGAATAAACCATCTGTTATTACTGTGTAACTTATAATTGTTTCTGCAACTGATTGGGTTAAAATAGAATTTGTGAAAAATAATAATTCCACAGTTTCAGTTTTGTTTTACAGTTTGTATTTTTGGTTAAGACAGTAGTGTTTGTATAATAAGATATGTGTTGGTTGAATGTTATCCCATTTTTTTTTTTTTAAAAGTTTATTAATATTAAAAGTAGTTAAAATACGTATAATATTTTTAAAAATATACCCCTAATGTAGTAAAACTATTCTTTGCAAAGTATCGTATAGAAAAATTTAAAACATTAAAACTATTTGAAAACTTAAAATCATGAACTGAACTATTTTATATAATTTGATAATTTCTAAGAATAAAAAAAAAACTATCAAAACTGGGAAATTATAATTTTTAAAATTCAGTTTTTTCCAAGCGGCAGCAAGAATTACATTTTAAGAATTCAATTTATTTGTTCATTGTCATTTCAAAATAAACTCCATCGCAAGGAAATGAATAAAAATTGAAATTCGATTTGAGAAAAGATTGTTTGCTCTTTTTAAAATGTTTCTCTTTTCGTTGGTTATTTTCACTTAAGATTTAAAAAAAAAGATTAGTTGTTTATACCGGAAATATGTTGCTTCAAACTACAAATCAGCATGAAAATCACGGAAAATTTTCGAAAGAACAAAAACATTTTTTTATTCAAGTTCTTTTGTTGGGAAGTAAGTAATTGTAATTTTAACGTCAAAATAGCATTTATTTATTTGCGCGTTTATTGTAACAATAAATGGTTTTTTAGTCTTAAGGGAAAAATAAGTATAATACAGAGAATTAGTTTTTTTAAAAAATTTATGAACTAAAATTAAGTTTAAAATATGTAAAGCAAAGTATTTTCTTTGTAGTAACAAGTTAAAAATATATTTTTGGTTTGTTTTCTGCTTTGAATGGATTTTATATTTAAATTCTTTACTAACGAAGTGCATAGTGGCGCTTAAGCATATTGATAAAAGAAATTTTTGCATTCACGTTGTGACGTATTACATATTATTTTACCTATATGGAATTGAAAGTTTAAAATAAAAACAACAACCACAACGAATGTTTATTGTGAATTTGGAAGTTATAAAAAAACGTATTAATCACCCTCTCAGTATTTTGTGTTTATGTTTATATTGTAAATTTTACATTCTCTCCTGAATGTATTTGTTCAAATGGAAATATTAAACAATTATTCTATAAGAGTATTTGTGAAAAATGACCCTATCCCAGTATAACGGGTCTATTTGTGAACTTTTTACTGATCCTATAGGGAAATTTACTTGTTTAAAATATTGTTCTACTGAAAACTTTCTCCCGAAGAAGATGAGATTTATGTAAATCAAGGCTTGTATTTAATCATTAACTTTTAGGTTCGAGAGAGATAGAGGTTAGGAGCTAGACGATAGAAGTAAGCGATTAACGTAAAGTAGTAGAAAGCTAGTCGAGAGTGACTCGTTGATTAATTGCTTAGTATTTAAAATTGATAATTGACACGATTTGGTTCCATTAGACATTTGAAGTGGAGTGGATAATAATTATCTCGTCTACTTCGCTCTTTTGTTCCAATACTTAGTAATAGGTGCATTTCCTAGCCTGGGTTGCTGAGACTTGTTATAAGATTAATAAATTTTATTTGTTTTGAGTATGACTGATCTTTATTCTAACTCTCGAACACTGATGGATGGGAGAGGACTTCCATCACACCAGTATTGGACAGAAAATTAAATGTTCTAAGCACCCATTTATTGATATTAACGTTGATTTTAAAATAAAAGGATGTAAAAGCAGTAACAGGTATCTCAAGGAACTTTAAATCCTTAAACTGTCAACGTTTTCCAAAAACTTCTGATGCAGTTCAGATGGTTATTATCCACAAACAGATATTCTACTTTTTATAACTACATACTGTAGATTGATTGCTTGATTGTTTTGCAATATAGAACTTAGCAGCAGCTCGAGAGTTATTGGCGACAGACTTCTTAATTTTGATCTATGGCCAAGTGACGAGAATGACACCTGAGTGGGTATGTCCCTCTCCGAACTTCTACACTACGCCAAAGGGAGGACTTTGAGCCTCGATGGAATTAACGGTATAAGGCCGTGAACTTGGATAGTGATGTAGAGGGGTGGCTTAAATGTAAGTTATATTTGTCAAGGTTCAAAGTAGTCACATTGACCTGGTAGAGTGTGAGATGCCATATCTCACGTATCGTTGTCATTTGAATATTACTTAAAATTAAGAGTTCCGCCCCCAGTAATTCTCGCAGTTTTTCTAAATGCGATATTAATACACTAAAATAACAATACAAACCAAATGAATCTTTTTGTTGTAACTTATAGACCAGGGTGCGTTGGGAGCTTCAATAAAGAGTTATTACGGTCGGTGATATTTAAGTTCATTCATGAGTTCAGTTCCTATTTCGTGGCCACGGTAGCCTAGTGGTCAATGTAACGGACTCGTGGTTGGCGTGTCATGAGTTTGAGCCTAGTACCTTTGTAGATCCACCGTGTAGGGCGGCGATGCACGTTAAATATGTTGAAGATCAAACGCCCTCTCGTTGGTGTGGTGTGGAAATTAGGAGAGGGGAGTGCCAGTTCAGGTGTTCCTCTTTACTTGACCATGGTTTAAAGGTACGAGGTCCGTCGCCTAACGCCCTCGAGTAGCTGAAAAGTGTGACGTAAATGTTCACTCAGTCAGATCCAATTTTTACAAAAGATCATGCGTCATAATGAATCTGTTGAGCACTAAATGAAATTAGAATTTAAGCCCTTCCCGTTATGTGACGTGGAAGGCTTGAGTAGGAAATACTAGTTCAGGTGTCACCCTCGTCACTTGATAACGGGATAAAATAACAAAGTCCCCTTCGTTTGTAGTTTGTAGTTGTATATAATATGAGTTTCATAAAACCAAACCTGCCAATAATGATAAAGCCCTCAGTATTTACTACATTTGGGTCCAAATAGAAAAACGTAAATTTCTCATTGAAAACTCACATGACTATAAAGTTTTCTTGTTGTAGTATGGAGAATAAAGAATCTGCCTATAAGCTTTGCCATTCTTTTCCTGATTTTAAATTCCCGAAAAACGGGGAATTATTTGTAGAAAACAATATAAAGAAAAAAAATGACGGAAATTAATCTATATATATAATTAGTTTCATCAGTAATATGTAGTCGGGTTTAAAGTTAGTTTAAACGCATAGGAACTATATATTGTAACTATTAGAATTGTTTATTGTTAAGTCAGTTATGAATATTAAATTTAAGGTATCCGAATACGTTCGGAACCGTGATTTTGCAAAAGCGTCTAAATGGATAATATTTATGATATTTAGTGTAAAATTAGATTAGAATACATGTATAAAATTTTTTTAAAGGTTTAAAAAAAAATTATTTAATTTAAAATATTTTAAAAAATGAACTTAGAATAATTTTTTTTCCAAAAATGTTCTCCTTTTGTCAAAAATGCTTCTATTGTATTAATATTTTCCCTGTATAGCTCAGACCTCTTCAGAGGCTCCACTAAATTTTTAAAAGCAAACTCGGGAATTGGTTTACCCATTTTTTACGAAAACAAAAGGAAAAATTTTAAGAAAAAAAGGATAATTATTTCAAAAGGTTGTAACCAAAAATAATGTGATTTTTTAAAAAATCATGTTGACCTCTGTACAAGGGGGCTATATACAAAAAAAATAAATACAATAAAGCTTTTTTCCAAGGAGAACTTTTGGTGGAAATTTAAGTTAAATTTTTTGGACGGGGAATGTCTAAATCCTTACAAGATAGGGGTAATTTCCCTAAAAATTCCCTTAAAAAATGCAGGCCCCGCTAAATCTGAGTGCAAAAAAAATTTTTCCCCAGATTTGGATAAAAATGCAAATTCAAAGCATGTGAATGGGTGAATTGTAGCATTAACAAAAGTATAAAAAGAATAAAAAAAAATTAAAAAAAGAGTTACAAATTTTACCATATCTTTAATGACATAGGATATATGAATTAAATAATAATAAGTCATTTTTTCTAATATTAGAATATGGGTTAACTATAACTAGGAAAAAATAAATTTTGGGAATAAACTATTATTATTTTAGAATTTTAATCCTTACTATTTAAAAACCTTTTTTTTAAAAAAAATATTAATAAAAATTTTGGGATTTCTGATTTAAGCAAAATTTAGTAAAAAGTTTATAGTTATTTATTTTTTCCCGATATTTTTTAAACTAGAAATTGATTTGGGTATATAATTAATAACAATATTTCTGAATAAGAAATATGTCATTACTCTCTTATATAAATAAATATATGGTAGAGTAATAATATAGGTGATAAACACAGTTTAAAAATGTTTCGTTCAAGTTTATTTTTGATACAGAGTTTTTTTTATTAAACATATTTAGTTAATTACTAATTCCACGATAGTAATATCTGTGGATCATAGCGACTCTTAGTGGAAAGATACTTTATCACGACACAAATCCAAATGTGTTTATTCAAATTTTAAGGAACAAAACAGCAATCTTGAACACTTAATGAGCGAATCAATATTTAATAATTCTACTCGCCCAAACTCACTGCGAATAAATAAACTTTCATCGGCTGTCGTATCATACACCTAAATAGCTTCCGGCAATAAATTATGCAGTGTGTTGGTTAGAATTTATCGCTGTTTAAACGTTTCGTTACAAAGTTTGAATCATTTAAGGTGTATCGACGAATAGCCTGGGCGTTTGGGAATAGTTTTGGTGATATTCTTAGCATTATGAAATGTAGAATAATAGTGGGAAGTATTTAACAGTTACAATCTTCATATGAGTAAATAGGCTTCGAAAAATCAATGCTAATGTGTAATTCTGGAGATAGAAGTTGTAGTGTATGTTAGTGCAGACGATAATTTTGAAATTCTATTCTGGCGTGTTATATCAGGAATTTAAATGATCGTGGAAGAGAATTTAATTTGAGAAAAGGCAAATTAAAAGGGAAAAATGTTTTTTTTGGGAAAAAAGTTTTTTAAACGGGGAAATTATGTTCTATTTATAATGTGTGGAATAATAAAAAAAAAAAAGAAATTCTTGTTACGTTTGTTAATTGAATTTCTATAACTCGAAAACAAAGTGTAATTTTAGAGAAAACTATTGTTTATTATATTAAACTGCAAATTTTAATGAGCTAAATTCGTATGTGACGTCATAGTCATAACTGCAATCACGCGTTTCCAGTCAATAAGTTCCTGCGCTTTACTGTTGCCAGTTTTTGCTTTTAATAGAAACTTTCTTTAAAAAGTGCATATTTATCAACAATAAAAAGCACGCAGGTAAGCAAAATGCACTTTATTTAAATGTAATGTTTAATTTTGTAAATGTTTTTGAAGAATTTAATATTTGAACATTTTTACCCAATTAGCAAATATGAAATTGTATTTTAATTTTACAAGTAGAACAACAAGTACCAGACAGTTTTGAACTCAATCGAAAAAATATATTACAATTCTCTTGTGACCTTCATGAAGGCATTAGTAAGCATAAATTTTGATGTATTTTGAATTAAAAGGAGAACACGTGATTGTTTATATCACGTGACCATCATAAATTTATTGCATTGTAAATTTTTTTATATAGATCTATCAAGAATCAAATTCAAGCGAGTAAAATAAATTCAAAGATCCAAAATGATATAATAACGTAAATCTCATGATTCTAAATGGTAATAACAATCGCTAAAATTAAAGACGTAGTCGATTGAACATTAAAAGTTTTTCCCTATCTTTTATACTTTAACTCAAATAAGTAGAAACCTTTCTTGAAAATGTGAAATCTTGTGCAATATAATTTGATTTATTATGGATGAAAAATATAATTCGAATTTTAAAAAACTTCTCTCTGAAAACTTTTTGTTAAATTTGATTTTAAAGTAAATTTTGTAACCTACAGCTATTATACTTTTCTCATCGATATCTGAAATGACATCAGAAAAACTGAAATATTAAAAAAAAAAAAAAAAAAAAGGAAATACATTAAGAAAAGTAAAGAGTGTATGGGGCTCTGCTAATTTTCCATCTGATTAATTTTTTATTTTTATTTTTTGTATAAAGAAAAAATTTAATTTCTAATAAACATTTATCTATCATAATATTTATTAAAGAGTTTTGGGTCTTACGTATTATCGCAACCTATTGGCGACTTTATATGAAAGAAAGCACATGGATGCCAATTCAGTGCATACGATACATAGGAAATCGGGGTTGCCAAATTGGCGAGTGATGAAAAGATTTGG
Organism: Trichonephila inaurata madagascariensis; assembly: GCA_019973955.1. NCBI lineage: Eukaryota > Metazoa > Arthropoda > Arachnida > Araneae > Nephilidae > Trichonephila > Trichonephila inaurata. The sequence goes on along the minus strand of BMAV01016688.1, from coordinate 13,904 downwards.
CGCAGAGGCATTACGTAGAACATTTGGTCCCCCTGCAAAGTCAGGTTTCGGGGGCCCAAAGTTAGATTTTACAAAGGGTAGGTACTTGGTGGTAGTCAGGTCTTGGGTCCCCTAGAACCCTGCCCACCGCAATGCGGAGGTTCAGGGGGTGTACGTTACGCCTCTGAGTTGGCGATTGTTGAGATAATATTTAAGTATCGAATTTTGTTATGAAAAATTCATTTATTATGTGAATGGATAAATTTTGTTCATTTATTTTGATTAAAACATGATAGACGTTTTAAAATGTAGAAATCGACCTTTTCGAATAAAATTACTACTAAAAACCAATTTACAAATTATACTGATAAATATTATATCATTGCAATTATATATATGTATTGGTTAGATAAAAAGAGGTATGTAAATAATATGGTATGTACAATTTTATATTTAAAGGGTACGTTATATTTTCTTATATAACATTTAAGAACTATAATAAAAAAATTACTAAGTTGAAAATAACTACTCTTCCCAAATTTTCATTGATAGACCTACAATACGAATTTCAAAAACAAATAAAAGAATATTCCATGATTTATTTTTAAGCAACAAATACTTTAACCTTTCCATTTGTTTTTTTTTTGGCATTGAAAACTGTTTTGAAATTTTTATCACGATAAAAATAATATAAAACTTCAAAAATAAGGTTTTCATTCTTAATTTTTTATTATTTTTGATACATTTGTAAAATGTATTATGTATTAGTAGTTAGTTTTTATATAAATATATGTAGTAAGTTTATATAAAAGATATCTGACTACACTCGAAACCGTGAATTTCAAAAAGTGTATAAATGAATTAATGTTTTTCTTATATTTAGTGTCTCGAATTAGAATATGCATATAATAATATTCTTAAAACAATTTTATATGAAAAATTATTGAAATGCAACTTTGTTTTGGAAAAAAATGTAGAATGGTATGTATTCAAAAGATTCTTCTTTTGTGAAAAAGGCTTTTATAATAATATTTTGCCTATGTATAGCTAAGACTTCCGTACAGAGCTTGAACTAGAATTTTTGAAATATATAATTTAGAATTGGATTTATTTACATTATAATACATCAGAGAGCAGAAATTTTAATAAAAATACACCCGTTATTATTTCCATTAATGATGTGAATCTTTCAAATATCCTTGTTCAGGACCTCTATAGAAATCTTAGATATATACAGGCAAAATATTCTTATTAAGGAAGCATTTTCCACGTATAAAAGGATAATGTTTTGAATGTGTCATTCTTTCTTTGTTTTTTTGCCATAAATTCGCATTAGAATAATTTTTCTTGCAACAATATTCTTTAAAAAAATTTATTCGTATATTCTAATTCAAGTTACTCTAAATATGACGAAAAATTATTCTTTTATACGCTTTTGTGTGTGTGTGTGTGCAAAATCACAGTTCCGTTCGTAGTGAGATACTTTAAAAGTCAACATTATTTTACACATGCTTATTTTTTAAAAAATTGACATATTCTTCCTATTTATTTACCAATTATACGGGATTATACTGTTGATTAAATGCGAGAACATAAAATATGTAACTTAAGGTATCCGACTACCCAAAAATATAAATTTTGCAAAAAAATGACAAATTTTTTTATGATTTTATTTTGTAGGCTATCTTATTAGCCTTTTAAAAATACCAAGTTTATCATTATCCATTCACTAGAACAAAAACTAGAAGTGTTTTAGTAAAAGCAGATGTCACACTACTTTAAGCAAGATACAATACTTTAAAATGCGTTTTGCTCGAAATGTGTGTGTTTTTTTTTAAAAATCCTCAAACGGAACAGCGATTGCACAAAAAGTTTTTGAAAATAATTAATTGAAATTTTTTGTGCATGTTCTGAATAATAGAAGTGTTTTAACCTTCAGATTTATCAATCACTGTTTTATTACAAAATTTGCCGCCCCACCCAGTATGGTGGTTATGACACTCGACTTTGTAATTGAGTGGGCTCGGGTGCGAATCCCGTATAAGGAATGGATATATCTTCGAGAAAAGAAGTCGGACTTTCGCCTGAAAATGGATTCCCGTCTTGAATGGAAAGCAACGCACCCTTTTGTTCTATGCTGGGATCATCGTTTGTGTAATGAAGTCTATATTCTTCTTTGATTGTACTCTCTATATATGTTTCTGTTTATCTATCTCTCGTCTTTCATATGTAACCCAAGATGAAACAAACGACAACTACAACGACATTACAAAATTTACCGTCTTTTGTGCGACTATAATCACTGTTTTTTTAAGCAATTCCATATAATAACTCAGATAAAGTTCTCTAGTTTTTGTAAAAGTTGAAATATTTTTTACCTCAAAGGTAATTAAAAAAGCAAGTAATAAAATTTTTTTTTTAAGTCATTCCTACTTAGATCAACAAAGAAAAATTTTATTTTAGCTACTTTTTATTAAATAGTTACAATTACTATAAATATGTATATACGTAGGACAGAATCACAACATTAATTAATAAAAATTAATTACCGCTTATCATTCACGTATCGTATTGTCACCTAAAATAATCTTGTATGTAAAATTTCAGTTCAACCGAATGCTTTAAAAAATGAGAAAAAAACCGTTTCAAGTTTTGGTACAAGTCGCCAAAAGGGTCGCTAAGCCGCCAAAAATGATGCCAACGAGGCTGTATTTGTAATTCTTTAAATAATTAAGTTTTAATCAATAAATTTTCATTAATTATAATTAAATTATTGCATTGTCATCCAAAATAATCATGTATATAAGATTTCAGCTCAATTGAGCGCTTTGAAATGTATTTTATTACCGATTGAAAATTCTACCAAGATAAATAAATAAATATATAGAGAGTGAGAGATAATAGGAATTGAATGAATAGCTAAACAACACATCAAAATTGAAAATTTGTTCATAAACTTTCTGTAGAAAATGGGCTCCGTTTACGTAATTTTTCGTAAATTTTTACCATTTTTTTCTCATTTTAGTAGTACTAATTTATTTTTCTCTTATTAGTTTTTAGCATATTTTTCTTAAAATGTACTAAATAAATATACCCCCTCCCCAAAAATCCCCCATATCTCCATTTCTTTAAAAAAGGTTGTCGTATATAGTAGAATACACACCTTAATTTCCCAGAAATAATCTGTCATTGTATTTAACTAAAGATTGTGAGGAATCAATCCATCAGAGTACCCCCTCCCCCAGCAACTCCCAATCATTTGGAAATTCAAACAAATTGTTATAAATGAGCATGGCAAAGAAACTAATCAACCAGCTGGGGGAAAAGGAACAGGGGGGGAAGGAACACCGGACCCTAAGTAAAGATCTAATTACATGCCACAAACAACAAGGTCAAAAGTCAGCTGTTTTCGAACGACAAAAACAAATGGACGACATCCCCCTGCCAAATACCTCAGAAACGGGGGTCTTTTTATTAATGGCGAGTCGCATGCAATGTTTCTACAGGCCATAATGACATCACAAAACGCGACCGTGCCAACTAATCCATTACAAACTAAGTGGGCCGACGCATACATCAACTGGCAATGTTAAAATTCCTTTCAATTAAAGAGGTTGAGTCAGCGGTTGGGGCGGGATCCCCCCCCCCGCGGATGTCGCCATTGGATCCCTTTTATCCTTAGTGACAGGAAATTGGTGGTCTCTGGCCGGATTCAATTACATTTCGACCGAGTCCTAAGTGAGGACATTTGTTATTTTACGCGAAACAGACGGACAGACGGAAATGAAGGACTCAGCCGGACCGGTGTTTGTTTTCATTAGACTATTTTTTTTTTCATTATTGTTTTTATTTGAAGGGTGGGCATTAGGGTAGTTTTTATTTCAAAGGTTTCTTTCTTTTTTTTTTTGCTTTATAAAAAGGGAGAGGGGGATATCCCACAGTATCATTTAGAAGGGAGATGATTCATTTTTGTTCGAGGGATTTTTTTTTATTTGGAAGTACGGGGATAATTGAATGTGAAGTAAGATTGAACTGTACAGGGGTAAGTTATTTGGATGGCTTTTATTTTACCATGGGCGTTTATCATTTTATAGAGGTTTTGTAAGAGCATAAATGGAGAAGAATTAATGAATATTTCATTCTGAGTTTGAACTAGATAATTAATTAGAAATGATCAAATTAATATAATTCACATGCCAGTAATATGTTAATTATTTGTATATATTTAAACAATAACCTTATTCATTAATATGGCTAAAATGTATTAATCAGTCGATCAAGGGGTTTCAGGGGTGTTAAATTTCTCTAGAGGGCTGAATATATAAACAATTTTCAAACAGGTATGGTTCTTTCGACAGGTATAATTCTTCATTAGACTATTCTTTTTTTCGTTATTGTTTTTATTTGAAGGGTGGGCATTAGAGTAGTTTTTATTTCAAGGGTTTCTTTTCTTTTTTTTTGCTTTTATAAAAGGGGGAGGGGGTATCCCAGTTTTCATTTAGAAGGGAGATGATTCATTTTTGTGCGAGGGATTTTTTTTATTTGGAAATATAGGGATAATTGAATGAAGTAAGATTGATCTGTACAGACGTAAAGTTATGTTGATGGCTCTTATTTTACCATGGGCGTTTACAGTAGCGCCCACAGGAATTTTTAAAGGGGGTGTCGGTGAAAATTCACCATTCTTGTATCATGCTCCTTTTGATTTTGTCGATTTTCACGAACAAAACACTATAAAAAACTAATTTTGAATAAATATGGATTAATTAAAAAAATTAACAAAAACAAATATTTGTTTAAAATTTTTCTTCTATATATTTAAATTATAATCAATCGGAAAAAAAATCGGTTTTGGGGGTTCCGACCCCGGGAAATTTTTGCCCCACTGGGCGTTTATATTTAAGGGGGTTTGTGAGAACATAAATGGAGAAGAATTATTGAATGTTTCATTCTGAATTTTCAAGGGGGGTGGGGCTCCGGGGTCGAAAGTTCATATACTATATGGGGAAGATGCCACCAGTCATGTAGTAAGATGTAACAGCACCCCAGTGAATAACAAAAAATAAGACAAACATTACCAAATTAAATGTGAAATAACAATAACTTAAAAAATTTTTCAAAATTGTTTGCTAAAAGGAATTTTCCTGCAGTGGTCACACGGGTTTGGGGAAGTAAAAGTTGATTTCACCTTCTCTTTCCATGACCCCCTGAATTACGCCTATTTTTAATTGCAGTTAATTTTTATACGATAATATAGTGTTATAAAATGAAAAAATAAATGAAGTTCATTTTATTTATTTCTGAACCATTTAGCATCTTCCCCCAAGTATAGGGGGCAGATTCTACACACGCTTATTTCCTTATTACTGCAGTGTTACGGCCGTTTCTACATGCATCGTACGAGTAACATTATGCGTAACTTATTTATATTGCTAATATTACGGTAGGTCGGTTCCCTTGTACGGCCAAGGTCCCCAATGAAGGAAAATAGAACTCAGTATCTTCTGATCTGAAAACGAGTACTTTAGTAACCATGCCAAAATGCTCCTCGTAGCATGGAGACTATTAATGGCTTATACAGAACCACCACCCCACACTCCCCTGCCAGTGATTCGGCGAACGAACGATACCATAGTTATGGCGAACGTGTTAGTTGTTGCGTCATTTTGGTGCGACTTTGGGGTTGCGTCATCGGGGGTGACGGCGGTTTTCTTTTCGGTGGGGGATGGGGCCCATGCTGCGCGCGAAGTTCCCGGGGTTTCCCAAAAGGCGGGTCCCAATGAACAGAATGAACTAGTAACTTTGATCCCCGGTTTCTTTTTCCATGCCAAAATGATCATCTGCATAGATTTTTGGCTTATATAGATACCAACACCACACTTTCTTTGTACGATGTTAATAAATATTTCCTTAATGTGGAGGTGAGTATGTCCAACCCCCTGAAACCTACTTTTTTTGAAAGGATTATAATGATTTTTAAAGTATTTGATAGGGAATTTCCAGAGGCATTGGGAAAAACTATTTTTAATTTTCTTCAAACTATTGAAAGGAGGGAAAAAAACTAGATAGAAGCTTTCATTTTCCACTCTTTTCAGGACGTTTCTTAATGCAATCCAAATCAATAGAATAGTCGAGATTTGAGAAGAATAATTTAAGCTTTCACAAGATTAAAGTTAGTTTATTTATGTAAAATGACAGATAAATGGGGAGCTGTAATGATGAGCAATAATTCAATGCCAGTACCTAATTCAAAAGAAGTCAATTTGAAAAAAGCCCCCAAAAGAAGGGAAACCCTTTTTTTTCCATTTTTTCCCTTTGATTACTTTACAAGCCAAACATTTTCTCACTTCTATTTTTTTTTTTTCCATATAAAAAAATAAAATCCTTTTATTTTTATTTTGAACTTTTTTTCACGGGGGGTCAAAACCCCAAAACAAAAACAAGCAAAGGTTCCGTTATTTTTACGCTTAAATAAAATAAAAAACCCAAAACAAAGCGGTACAATTTTTTTTAAAAAAATAGGGACAAAATCCCAATTTTTCCCTTCTATGTTACTACTGCTGCGCCAATGATGGGTGGGATGCATCTGTATGAACTGAAATCGATTCCTGCATCGAAATCGGATTCGAGAATTGGTCTTATCGATTTCAAAAGCCATTTCCCTTCCCCCCTACATCTTCAATTCGAAGATCTTCAGTCCATTTCTTGGTCTTTTATTTTTGAAGAAAATTCCCTGGCCATCAGTTTGCTAAAGTACTTACGACCCTGTTTGTGGGGAAGGGGGTGGGGGTGGAGAAGAGAATCTTCTTCTCTTGCTTATGTTTTTACCATCTCCCCGCATTCTGTTTGAAAAATATCGTATGCATAAGTATCTAAAATGGGGGGTATTTTTTGTCGTATGGGGTTTTGGTGTAGAAGCAGAAAAATTTATCAAAGGATCAAAATTTTATGAGCCCAAGATAAAACAAATTTTTTTGTTTTTTTTTATTTTTTTTGTTATGATATGTTTAAATTCGAAAATGAAAAAAATTTGGGATTGAATATCTACGTTATAAAACGATTTTCCTCGATTTACAGATACTGCTGGGAAAAAATTTGTAATCATTTCGGTTAATTATTTATGAGCTTATTAATATGTTTGATATAATAATGAATCCCCTTTTAGAGTCAGTTATAAATATGCTTTTAATCAAATTTAATCAAAATAATGAAAAATTGGAGCACATAAGAATAAATATGAGATAACTATTAACAAAATTTTATAAGTTTTGTAATTTGGTAATTTTATAATTGTATATTTTTTTGTAGTTTGGTAAGTTTTCTAATACGCAACAAACCCATAAGCTCGAACTAAACCCCCCCATCTATTTTGAAAATTTTCATGTAATTGTTTAAAACAATATACATAAATAAATTTTACCTAAAAAATTTGGAAACATCCCAAAATAGCATTAAAAACCACTGATTTATCATGCTCGTATATACATATTACCTGTAAAATTTTAGAATTGGTCTAATATTTTAAGGCGATCCGGCATATGAATTTTCGAAAAATTATCGATTTATATTTTATATTTTCTAAAAGTTCAAATATTTTTGTTTAAAATGATACATAATATGAGGGAAAAAAAGTTTAAAAGTATTTTTATTTTTTTAAAAAAATATACCCGAAAGGGATCAAATAGCCCCTAAAACCTGTTTTTTCCCCTTGCATAAGTTTCTGATGAGCGCAAATTCATATGATGTTGAAATGGAAAAATTGGTGTTTAAAAATTCCCCCAAAAAGTGTAGGGGTACACGTTTTTTTGTTCAAATGAATCGTTTAAACATATGGTCAGTGGTCCAAAATCTCTTTTTATGGAATTAAAAACGCAAAATTGGGAAATATAGACTATTGCGGTTCAATAGAAAAATTAATAATTTTAAAAACATTATGATTTGAAAAAGTTATAACTGTGTGCCTAAAAAAAAAGATCCCGTAGGAATCTGAGCCAAACAAAGCTTTTTGGACCCAAAAAAAAGGAAATTTTTTAAAAAATAAAAAAAAATAAAAAATTAAAAACCCCTTTGTGGGAACGGGTTTAAAGGCCTTAGCTTTTGAAAGTACTAAGAAAAGTAAATGCTAAAAATTACAAATTTTTACTTTAAAGCCCCTTTTTTTTTCAAAATGTAATATTTCCCCCTTTATGTACCTTTTTCTCAAAAACTACTTATTATGTAATCTTCAAATCTTCACAGTGAGCATACTTTTTACATGTTTACGCATTTTAATGGAGGGAATTAGATATATCTAGCAAACTTTTTTAGATAAGGCTTTTTAAACTAAATTTTACGGAAAAAAATGGACATTTTTAGAAAAATTCATAATTATTTTAATTTTAAACAATAAATAAACAAAATCCTTCCTTAAAGTTTTATTGATAGTAAACATAACCTATTGTATAAATTTTATCCATAAGAAGTAAGTGGTTTCTGAGAAAATGGTACATAAACTTACGTAATTTAACATGAGCTCTTATGAACGTGCCGGACCCCCTTCAATACGGGAATTTTATATATAATATAACGCCTCCATAACTTCAATGGGATTCCATTTCTGCAAAATCAGTCCTTAGCGATCCCTACACAACAGAAGAAATAAGTATGCCAAATTTAAAGTCTGAAAGTCTAATTGTTTAAAAATTGAAATTTTTGGCAAAATGCCTCTTGGAATTTGATTTACATAAAACATGTTCTTAGTAGTCAAAATAGACTCTTAGACTGGAGGCGTTAGAGACAAAAATTTCAGTTTTTGTGTTATACATATAGACTTGAAATTTGGCAGGTATGTTTCTTTTACTGAGTAGAGATCCGCAACGGAAATCGACACATGGGTTCATTGGGGGAGGGAGGTTACGGGGTAAAAATATACTTTCGTTTTAGAAATTCTAGTCCTGGCTTTTTAAAATCAAGTGGCGAGAACCAAAGAAATGTTTTTAAATACCATCGAAAGAGCTTGACGGTAGGACTTATGTATTAAAAACTAAAAAATAATATATAATCATGCAACAACATGAAATGACCCAGCAAAGCGAGTGGACAACGGCTAGTATAATATACTAATTTACACATTTACGAGTAGATTTTATGTGATGGTAAAAAAAAAATCGTAAATAAATAAAAACAAATAAATGAAATGCTTCAAACAATTTACGGAAGCTTTTTAGTTGAATCTACAGGTATAAAAGTGGTTTTTACGACTTAAAAAACACTAACACTGCATTTGCGTAATTTCGTTTTTTTTTATTCTTTTTGTAATCGCTCTACAAAATACGAGTTACTACCTCTCTCCTCGAATGAAATAATACACTTCACTTTCCTGAGTTGCATTGTTTCCCAAAGATTTAAAACTCTTCACTGGTAAGACTTCTGAGAATTGACCAAGAGATATAAAAATGCAATTATTTTTTTAATATCTTTTCATACATAGCATCTTATTTATGAAAGATTTAGTAAATTCAACTGCTTAACATTCGCTGATATTTCTTTTTTTTTTCTTTCGGTTCTCTTCGGCATATCTTTCACTGAGTCTCGATGACAATAAAAAAGCATTGTGTAGCGGAACTCGTGCGCATTAAATTTGTTGAGGCTCAAAGTCCTTACGGTGGTGTAATGGGGAGGTTTGGAATGTGGGATGCTAGTTTATGTCCCTGGATCATAATTCAAAATTACAATATTTTTTGCAAATAAGTAATTCTCCCTCTGTTTCGGGACCATGGTAGAAAGGGTTTTAAAATTACAGTTTTACCCGCCCAAAAGCCCTCGTGTAGCTGAACAGAGTGACGTTAATAGTCCCTCACTCGGGGCCACGGTAGCCCAGTGGTCAAGGCATCATATCGTTGCTGGCATGTCATGAGTTCGATCCCAGTACCACTACAGACCCGCCTTGTAGGGTGCAATGCACGTTAAGTCTGTCGAGAGCTCAAACATCTTCCCATGGGTGTGGGGGTGGAAAGTTTAGGAGAGGGGTTTTAAACCCCAGGTGTCGTCCTCGTCACTTGACCGTGGCTCAAAATTACGAGGTCCGTCACCATAAAGCCGCATTCACACCAAGGCAGTCAGCATCGAGCGTTGAGCGTCTACACAATCCGAGACTTACTTCATCTCACCCGAGATGAAGTCTCCGATTGGTTAGACGCTTTGGTGTGAATGCAGCTTAAGTCTTCGTGTAGCTGAACAGTGCGACGTTAATATTCACTCACTCTGTTCCTGAGTTCGACGTCAATAAAGAAACTATCGAAGGACGCCTTTAAATCTGACTGAGACTGAATCCCTAAAGGGTGGAAGTTTGGGGTCGATCAGAAAAATTACGAGATAGTAGAAGCACAACATCTATTAGCGATCTAAGAGTGACGTTATTAAAAATGAACAAATACTTAAATTTCTATTAGTTATTATTTTTTCAAAATATCGTTTGGTAGATTAATTGCATGTTTTTCATAGAAGTTATTAATTATTTTTGTTTCAATTAAATCGTTTAATATTTTGTAATAGCTGCACCCGTAACAATATTTTGTTAAAAAATAACTCAACTTCATTTATATTCTACTTTGTTGTATGACTTATTAATAGAATTGATTACACAACTGAAACTAGCTTTAATTTTGTCGATCGTTTTCAGCGGCAGATATTTGATCTCAAAACTCCTGAAAATAAGGGAATAGTATAGTATATATAATGATTACTGTTTCTTTATAAAACTGATCTGTTACGGCTACAGCAATTTTTTTTTTTAATATTTCAATCAGTATCTATAACAGGGTGGATTGCGATTATATCGAAGAAAAAAATTGTTATTCTATGATATAGAGATCCGGAGAAAAATAATTTTAAAAAATGGTAGTTTTAAAATTTAATACTGCCACAAAGGAGTTGAATATTCGAAAAAATGGAAAAAGGATTTAGTTTTGGTGAGGTGATTTTTAGACTCAAAACTAAATTATTTTTCTTCATATGAACAACAAAACGTGATAATTATTGATGTGTGTAGAGTGAGTACAATGCATGCTCATAATTCCAGCTCTCTCCCCCCGTACAATGGAATCAGTCTAATCCAAGCTGTTTTTTGTCGTTTTAACAAGCTTTTATTAGCTTCACCTGTATGTAACGAAATCTTAGAACTGGATTTTTATCCCCTTTAAAAGCTCAAATTAATTCTAAATTTTGCCCAATTGTCAAGGACCAATGACGATACTATAATTTAATAATTTTGTTCTATTGTCCCGATCAGGATCATCAAGATTAACGATTTTATTTTCCAATTTGGGGCTAAAAAATTGTACAAACCAAGGCGAAAAGCATGGTAATACAAATCAAAAAAAAAAGCGTTCTTTATGGAAAAAAGGGAAAGGATGGGCAAAAAATTTGCCATAATATAAGAAGTAACTCAATTTTTCCGAAAATGGAAATAAAATAAATGATAGTTTAAAAAACTTTTTAAAAAAAAGAGAACCACGCTTTTATTTTAGATCGAACTAAAAAATGAAGAATAAATAATAGTTTAAAAAACTAAAAATTACGCTTTCATAGTGAATCGTAAAAAGTATAAAATAATTAATACAAGAATAAAATGATTAACGAGAAAATGAATGTCATTGGGGCAAAAGCGTGGGGTGCTCGATATCAATTTTATTTTTATTTCTTACTGATTCTATTCCGAAATTCAGAGTTAAAGTGTTGTACAAAGGACCCCACGCTTTTACCACACTGACATTCATTTTCTCGTTAATAACTTTATTCTTATATTACTTTTTACTTTTTTTTAATATTACTTTATTCTTATATTACCTTATTACTTTTTAGTTCGATTAACTATTAAAGCGTGTTTTTTAAAACTATAATGTATTTTTCATTTGTTAGTTCGATCTACAATAAAAGCATATTTTTTAAAATTTTTTATAAACTATCATTTATTAATTTATGAATTAATCTTTTTTGTTTGTTGTGTATTTTTGTATTAAATGAAAGGTTTCACTTTTAGGTTGTAACTTAATCTTTTAGTCGCCAAATCTGGAAAGGAGAAATCGTTAGTCATGATGATCCTGCTCAGAACGCGATGGAACAAAATTATTAAATTATTGTATTGTTTGGTTTTTGAAAGTGTAAAAATTTCGAATTTCTGACATTTAAAGAGGGTAAAAATTTAGTTCAAAGATTCCTTACGTACAGGGGGGAACTAATGTTTTTTGGTTTTTTTTTTAAAAAAAAACCAAAACCAAAAAATTCAAAAACCAACCAAAACCCCTTGTGATAGTACTTAAAGTAAAAATTAATTTTTTATTTTATTTTCTCCTTCATTTCTATATCTTAGTACATCCTTCCCAAATAGATAGTTTTTAAAATTCTGAAAAAGATTTAATGACGCACCGTAATTTATAATGTTAAACGTACTTTTATTTTTCACGATATTTGAAAGAGAGAAAAAACCCAAAAAAGTGATTTGTGTCTGGTATTCAAAATTTGGGAAAACGTCCGATTTATTATTTTTTTTACCCCACTATTAACTAACCTCTCTATATATTTGTTTGTTTATTTATTTATCTTTTGGTGGAATTTTCCGTTAATAAAATAATTTTAAAGGCTCCATTATGAAATTTTTTTAAAATGATTATTTTGGATGACAATACAATAAAACCAATTATAATTAATAAAAATTAATTGATTAAAACTAATTTTTTAAAAGAATTAAAAATACATAGCCCGTTGGCGATTTTAGCGCCCCTTTTTTGATTTGTGAGAAAACCTTTTTTTTTTTTGACATTTTTAAAAGCATTCGTTGAACTGAAATTTTATAGACACGATTGTTTCGGAACAATACGATACTTTAATGATAAAAAAAAAAATTAATTGAACTTAATGTTGTGATTCTATATGTATATCATTTTTATTTTAAAATTTGAACTATTTAATAAAAGGTAGCTAAAATAAAATTTTTCTTTGATCTAAGTAGGAATTGACTTAAATTTTTTTTTCATATTACTTGTTTATGTATTGGTTCAATATCATAATTTAGAAAACCACCCTTCTAAGAACTCAACTACATTTATATACAGAAAAATTCACAATTTTTTAAGAGCCCTGCAATTATTTATTCTGTTTTTAAAGTGACAAAAAAATGCTATAATGTACTAAAGATAGATAACGATGCTATATAAAGTCTCTTAAATCAAAACATTAACTACAGAATCGCTCCTAAATTCTCACCCAGACACAAGCCATGGGATTCAGAATTAATGAATGACAAATGAAAGCTCATTCATCTATCAACCTGGATCCACCTGTGTGACCTGAAGGTGAAAGACACGAACTAAAGTCTTAACCCACAGAGATTTCAGCCAAGTAATTGGTGCACGGTGGATGCTTAAAAATGCAATCTAGCAAATCCCATCACTTTCTTTCCAAGGTGAAAGGTGTTGGGGAGCAAAAACTTCTTTGATCCCCTTTTTACCGGAAGTGACTTTTTGGGGGTTGTTGATCCAAAGGTTTTATGATTGTGTGTTTAAGGTATTAAAGGAAACTTTTCTGTGACGTGGGGTTTTTTTTTTTAGGGTTTCTGACTTGACTCATGGATTTTAGGAGTTTTTTTTTTTGTTGATTTTTGGTTTTACCATTCGGTTTTTCAAAAGGTTAAGGATAAATTTTTTTTTTTTGATTGTTAATTTATAATGTTTTGTGAATTTAACAAAAAAAAATTTTTAATAAATTTTTTTGATTAAAAAAATTTTTATAAAATCCCTATTTAACCTTTTTCAAAACTTAAAAATAATAATATTTTGGTGCCTTGATTAGAATTTAAGAAAATTTTTTAAATAGTTTGCAATAAAAAAAATTTTAAATAAAATTTTTTCAAAAAAATGAAAAAAATGTCTTATTTTTCAAAAACTTTT
>BMAV01016687.1:0-27658 GCA_019973955.1 Trichonephila inaurata madagascariensis | reverse complement strand
AAAAGAATGGACCAAATTAGAACTTTTTCAGATATAAAAGAAATGAAAAATTAATAAGATATTCTGGCTTCACTATATCCTTTAAAGAGCAGTATTTTTTATTATACTTCCCGCTTTTAACCGAGTTTATTCATTTTTTCTGCTATAAAATGTGTGTTTCATGCTTTTTCTCCTATACCGTAATGTTAAATGGGCTATGCCTTCACGCATTATAGCAAAAAAGAAAGTATTCATGAAATATTTTGGCATTTTTAAAAACACTATATTGTGTGTTAACAGAGGTATGAGTTGTAATATTGAAAATTTCCATAGAAAAATTGAGGCATTTTTTCTGTCTGAAAATGTGCTTCGCGTTTAGTTCAAGCTCTCGTACTTTTACAGAAGACAACCTTAAGGGCATAAACTTGCATACATTTACAAATTCGAACAACTCTTAAGCTTTGAAGAATTTTTTTGATTGGTGAAATTGGAGTTATGAATGTTAAAATCGCAATTTTAATTTTGCTAATAAAAAGAACCAAAGCTACATAGTGTACTAAAATTTAAATTTGGAATAATATTAGTAATAGCTTACACCGGGAATAGATATTAAGTCGATCGCGATAGACAGGTTGACCGCCAAGACCCCTGAAAATTAGCAGTTAGTAACTTTGTACCGAAGTACTCAAGATAGGCTAACAGTGTGCAGACTAAGTCTTTTTCTGGCTATAACTACGAGAACCAACTTCATATGAAAAAGTTTTATTTTTTAATGTATTTTGAATTGTTTGATAGTATATGCATCATTTGATATTGATATGCTTGTGGCTATTATATTATTATGTTTGTATCTTGCGTTTTGCTTTATAAACGCGGTTTTATTAATGTGAGGGTTTTTTTTATTTTAGTTATGTAGGTAAGTACATTTTCCGTATTTATTATTAAGTTATAATAAAAATATTGTAGACCGTTTTCCACACCTACGTTACTGGATGGACCCTAACACCTTGAAAAAAATTAGAAGTAGCCCGTACCCTGGAAAAGTCTGCCCACCCTTGGCTTACACCATTCTGCTATATAGCACAGCTTTGACCTAAAAATAAATTGAAAGATTTATAATAACAAATAAAAAGTACATTTTTATTAAAAGTTTAAAGTGCAGATTACAATGACTGCTTTACACCAACGACTACATTTAAACGGTTTAAATTAAAACCATTTACCGTCCCCCTAATGTATATACTTTTGTTTTAAATGGTAGTAAAAATATAATGCTATCAAGTTTCAATGCTGCTTGTATAAGCTTTTGGAGCAATAAATCCTACTACTCCAGAAAGCTTTGTTACTTGCGAGCTGCAGTTTCTGTGCCAGGATCATCCTAGACATGCTGTATGAAATCTGGTAGGTCATAATATCTTATTAAGAACCAGCCCACAAGACTGTGCGGGTTGGGTGGGTTATATACATTTTCATCCTTTTAAAACCCTTAATATTTTTATCTTTAAACATAGCATTCTTCCGGTTATTTACACTATACATACCCCAATGAAATTGGAAAAAATAATAAAAAAATTTTTTCTACCCCCTCCCCCTAGAACTCGGAGTAACCAGCCCGAACGTGCAGGCAGGGTCTTAATGGGTTATCTTTTGAGGAGTTAGACGAGACATTCGGGGATCTACAGAGCCCTGTGCAAATGAGCATTAACGTCCATAAAAATGAATTGAGGTCGACTGCCTCTCTAAAAAAAGTCTCACATAAAGCTCTAATATCTATATCTCGAAGTAATCAAAGTGCACATCTGAAAGATTGCAGCTCTGCACTCTTCAAACACCACGACCTCCGCAGTATCCCATTTATATGAAGTTGGGGAATCTTTATCTGTACGTGTAGAGAATCGAAGTTTATAGACTAAATCTAGTCTCATCAGTGAATGGAACACAAACCTAGTACTCCCTTGTTCAAAGATGATGTTGCCTTCCCCATGGCTGGTTGATTGCTGATTGAATATTACTTACTGTTCAGCTACACGAGGGCTTTTGGCGACGGACCACGTAATTTTGAACCATGGTCAAGTGACGTGGACGACACCTGAGCTTGCACTCCCTCTCCTAACTACCACACCACACCAATGGAAGGACGTGCATCGCTGCCCTACACGGCGGGTCTTTAGTGGTACTGGGCTCGAACTCGAGACAAGGCAAGCCACTATCCGATACCTATACCACTCGGCTACCGCGGCCACACACCATGGCTGGCACATTCTCCTGTGATTTAAAGGATCATTGAACTCTTGGCATAATCTCCTGCCTCATTAAGTCTTCGGTAAACCAAATATACCTCGAAATTGAGGTACCAGAAGCTGTGGAGATCTATCTCATTTGCGAATTGAATTGCAAATGTCCTGCCCCTATAGTGCTTCTTAGTTAAATTCAAGTGCCGTTCAACTTGTCTTGTTGGGGTTTTTAGGTGTCCAGTAAGTTCTCTTCCAGATATTCCCACCGTCTCCTAGAAGTGTTTCTGTAATCTGGATACTCACAATTGGGACACATTGTGAACCATCTTGCTACCCCAGCTTGATTGAACTCTGTTCAACCTCTCGACTGTTATCCATTATGATCCCTCATTTCAGCTTTATCTTTGGGTTATTATTTGTTTTAAAAATAATCTTAAGCTGAGAAACTAGCAAAGCAAAACCCCCACTGAGCAGCGTTTTAAGTATGTGTTAATCAGTTTTCTTATTTTGCATAAATAAAAAATCAAATCAAGCAAAGCGGATTTTTGTAATGTTTACCAATTTTTATTAAAAATGATTCTGTAGTTTTTGAAAAACCTGCGAAACATGTTTATACCTTAACTTTTGCACACCAATGTGAATATATTTCTATGCTATCGGAAAGTAAAATCCTAACATCATGAGGGAGTTGTGCTGAATGAAATTTGGAAGGAATGTTTGCTCATTTAAAGTATGGCGTTTGTTCAAATTTTGAGCCAAAAGCTCCTCTATGAACATGAAAATCACATTTACTTTAAATATGCGATTCACGCTTCTTTGAGCGTGATTTATTTTTCGGATTTAATTTTGAGACAATTTTGAGTCAAGACTGTCTTTAAGAAGACTAAGTATAATATCAGCTTATAGAATTTAAATAAGGAGACTTATAAGAGAGTTACGAGAATTTTCTTTTCATGATATTACTGAAAATTATATATTTGATAAAGATTGTATTTCATTGTGTTTGATTGTTGACCTAGCAGCAGACTCGGGAAGGTAATTTATTCGAGATGAGAGGATTTCAGTCGCACAGGAATTATTTCGAAGTGGAAAAACAGAAGTATTAAACATATGATTGAATCACATCAGACATTTCCAAACTTTTTATCTCATAGACTTCTTGCCATGTATTTCGGTTGGGGTAGACCCCTGCTTACCTAATATTAAATTTTTGCAAATTTATCAGCCTAAATATCTTTTTGACAGCTGCTATAGAGCTGCTTAAAATATTTAAATTTCTAACTGTAGTGTGAAATACAGTGTTTAAAACTTAAGAAACACATGTTAATTAAATTAAAATTGAATTAATATATAAAATAACAGATCAACAAATTTTTATAAAGGGAGGGAGGAATCTGGTGTTTCAATAACAAATTTCAACATTTAGCATCAATCTTGTCAGGTTTAACCCTAAATCTCCTCGGTTAGCAGTGTCCAGTCTCTTTATTTTCTTTCTTTCAATTTTGGAGATTGGCAAATACCCTGAAACTCCTCACTAGGAAAAGCAATTAAAAACTTTCTCACAATACTCCATAATTTGCGATAAATTTCAGGTATGTCTTTTTAAAGCCAAAATTGCTGACATCCGTTCCTAAACTGTACTTTAAGATCTCCGTTACTGCCTATTCCGATCAGTTCCTCTTGTAATATGATATATGTTTTTTTTTCAAATTGACCATATGAATTTATTGCCTACTGTGGTAATTACCATAGTCAAAGCATTCTCAAATCTAGTTTCAAAATCTAAATAAAAGGTAGTAGGGTAATGTTGAGCGTAGGTTAAAGTGTCATTTTCCTGGCAGATTGTCTGTGGTCAATTGAGAAACTGAGAAAATTCGCGATGTCCAATATTAGACTCTTTAGCTTAATTCTGGTTAGAAATGCTGAAATGATGTTCCTTATTAAGGGAACGTGGCACAATTTACACAAAATTTTTTAATTTAAGGATTTTCATAATTTTTTGGTTGCCTCCTATATGTATGTGTGATGTAAAGCAGATTTTGTGTTCAAAATTTCATAAAATGCTAACCATTTAATTTTTTAAGGGAAAAACGACTTATGAAGTGAATTTAAAATGCTACTCCTCCTACAAAAATTGACGTACATGTAATAAATTTGATTTACAAGTTTGTTAAGATATGTATAGCAAAAATTGGTATGGGTTTAGTGATAACATGATTGGTATTTCTACAATAGTTCTTTTTATAAATGCTTATTGAAAATTCTTAAAAAAAGGGAAATTTAAATTAATTTTTTTTAAATATATATATATATATATATATATATATATTTGTTTTTGATTGAAAAATGCATACAATTTTTGTGCCATGATATTAGCAAAAAAGTAAAAAATTTTTTTCCAATTTTAAGCCCAATGGGAAAAAAAAAGCCTCAGCGTTTTAAATGAAGCAGACTAGTTATTTTATTTTTTTTAATAAGTCATTTTAAAAAGATTTGATTTGCCATTGAATAAAAAAAAACAAACGTAAAAGTTATCATAATCCGTTTTTTAAACTTAGAGCTTTCAAATTTTGTGAGTTTTAAAAAAATATATATAAAAATTTTTGGGACAAAAAAAAAAATTATAATTGATTTTTGACCGTTTTTAATTGAATCGTACTGTGTCCCTTTAAAATAAAATTTATGCTGTAACCTTATGTAACTGCAAATTAACCCATTAAATTAAATAAAATTTTTAAATAAGTAAATTATGGTTTCCATTTGATTGTTTTTTTTTAAAAATTTAAAAGTCACAATCTGGTTTAATAAGAGCCACCCTGTTGAACCCCCCTTTACACCCCCCATGGCCCCCCCAAATTTTTTTTTCGTGACGTAGCCCCCTTTGGGAATCACTGAGACATAATACGAAGTTGTGGTAGCCTGGGGTTTGGCCAGGTTGCGGCCAAGCGTGTCTTAAGTTTGAACCCTGGGGGCCACTAAAGACCCACCGTGTTGCAGGAGGGGACCCCGTTAAATCTGTCCATGCTTAAAGTCCTTCCGTGGGGGATGGGGTTTTTGGGAGAGTGGGTCCAACTCATGTATCGTTTTCTTTACTTTGATCGGGGTTTAAAAAAATTTGATGTCCGTCGCCAGGGGCCCCCTCGTGTTATCTCATAGTTTAGAGGAGCTAATGCATGTTAAATCTACCATGGCTCGAGGTTTTCACGTTGACATGGTGTGGTAGTTTGTCGAGAGAATTGCCAGCTCAGGGTCCTCGTCACTTGACCGTGGTTCAAAATTGCCGGGTCCTGTTGTCTATAGCCCCCGTGTTATTTTATAGTGTGACGTTAAAAAAGCATCCAATCACGCACGCACAATTTTAATGCATTTTTTTCATGTAACTTCCCAGTACGCCCAAAGCCCAAATCAAAAAGTACTATTTTCCCTGGGCACCAAGTAGCCTAGTAAGCGGTATATGCCACTTTTTTCCACAGATGTGTTAAACATCAGAGCTCAGACTGTAATACTTTCTAGTACAACGAAATATTTTTAAACCCTATTTGGGCTTAATTATAAAAATAGAATGTAGTATAAATGTATAATCGAAGTTTATATTCAAGATACCGATTGAAAAAAAAATTGATTGTGCTACTCATAATTTTTCCGTAATTTGGTCGTAGTCATATAAAGAGATTGATTAATTTTTTATTATAACGTTGCCCAGAAGTATAGGGAAAAATGGCAAAATTTCATAATTTTGTCCCAAAGGGGGAGTGAAAGACGCCTCAATTTGCACCCACCCCCCCAATTTAAATATGTAAACGAGATAAAAACAAGCCTCGACAGATTTTTAAATTTAAAAAAAGGGGAGACGCAAACCGCATCTTGCGGTTATTTTTGTGTGTCTGTTATTTTACTAATAGTCTTGTTGTGGCTTATTTAACGTAATATAAAAATAGCCTTACTTAAATTTACTTAGAAAATAATGTAATAATTGTTAAAAATATTAATAGTCATAAACACTTTACCTGAATTTTATATACTTTTTTTAGTTATAATAAAGTGTCCAATTATGAAAGCAAAACGAAAAATATTGATTGTTTTAATTTGAATCACACTTTGGGGGAGAAAAAAAAAAAAAGCAAAATAATAATTCTACGTAAAACCCGATGTTTTGAACCAACAAACTGTTTTCCAAATTACCCACCCTTGTTTAAGGGAACTTAAGGGAAAAGTTGGTTAAATTTCATCATAAACGCTTATCCTTTCTAAATTAATTTGTGATTGTTTTTGGTAAAAGACCACATTTGGATAAAGGTTTAATTTCGTTCATTTGACTAGAATGAGCGATAGGCCTTTTTCTTTTACTTTTTTTTAATTACCATTATCCATTGACTTTATATACACTGATGAGAAAAAAAAAACAACAACCCAAAGGGAAAAAATTATGTAGACTAATGAAAGGCAAACATTTATCTTGGTCATATTTAATTGATTAAAAAATTTTAAGATCAAGGCTTTTATTTAACCCCGAGTAGAGCTGTTCCAAATGTTAAAAAATTGTATATCAGTTTGTGGGATGCAATTATTTGCCTATTGCATTTGGTAGGTCAACACTCTACAGAGCATGTTGGGTTACAACAGAGGTATAAAGGTGCGCATTATCTTAATGGAAAACACCCCCTTGAGTAATGTTCATAAATGGCAGCGTAACAATTTGAATCACCAGACTGACGAATTTGTAGTCAGGGGGCAATGACTAACCACAAGATTGCTCCTGCTTTCATTGAAACTTGATCCCCAGGCCCTAACATCATGTGAAGGTCCAGTATGTCTAGGCCTCAAAATAGTTGATTACAAGCCTTCTTCTGATTAATATATGGTCATCACTGGTACCAAGACAGAAACAGCTCTCATCGGAAAACACAACACATCGCCTCTCAAACCACCAATGAGCTCTAGCGGGAGATCGTTGAAGTCTCAGATGTTAGTGATTTGGAGCTAATGGTATGAATGCTACAGGATGTCCGGCTCGGTGATATTTCTCAAACTATCGATTCGACATTGTGTTACCTTGGTGCTGACAAAAGCTATGAATGAACTAGGATGCTCCACATCCATTCGGCGAATACGGTGATCTTCTGTCAGAGGTGACCCGTATGTGGTTAAGCTCTGGTCATTGTGAGATAGTACCTTTCCAAGACCTTTGCTGCCAACAACCATTCACCGTAGATACATTCCTACCAAGTCTTTCAGCAATATCGGGGCAAGAAAAATCACCTTTTCTTAGCTTTATTATACGACCACGTTTAATCTAAAGGAACTGTTGCTAAAGACTCCTTCGTGTTCTTAAAGACATTCTTAGCTAACATCAACGCACTACGTCAAATTTCAAAGGTAAATGACGCTCATTAACCATACAGCGAGTATTTAAAGTACTGACTGTTCGAATTAATTGGGACAAACATTTTTTTCTTGTCTGAATTAGTATGTGATTACTAATTATGTTCCGAATTACCTCAAACCAAGTATATCTGGCCAGAAGTAATAAAACGGATCGACCTTGACTGTAATTTACTCGTTTGATTGGTTATAATACATTAGTAGTTCCGTGGTGAGCCTTTCAGTGTGGTAGCTGATGGTTATAATTTTGCATTCTATGTAACACTCGTTACTTTTGCTTGTTCAAAGATGGATATTACTTTGCGCGAGGAGGCATTCTAAAATAATATCTCTTAATAAATTCACTTCTATGACTTTGAGAGATATAGCTACGTTAGTTGGTGTGGGCTAATCAAGTGTTTCAAGAATTTTAAGAACATTGCAAGATTTCTGATTATCTTCTCTAAAAAGAAAAGGAAAATGTGGGCTCAAATGGAAAATTATTCCAAAAGCTGATAAAATTCTAATAAGAAATAGCAAAATAAATCAAAGTAAGACAAGCACAGACCTTCGAAGGGATTCATTGGATTAGGGTGTTGAAGTGAGTACCTCAACTGTACAGAAAAGGGTTCTGGAAGTTAGCCGTAAGGCATCAAGATCGAGAAAAAAGCAATTTCTAACTCAGAAAATGATGAAAAAATTTTAGCAAGAACCAAAATTACCAATTCTGGACTGTTAACGACAAGAAGATGATTTTTAGTGACGAAACGTATTTATTTGTGCTGGAATACAAATCAAAAGCAGTTAGAAGAAAAGTTGAAACTCTTCTGCCAGATCATATCCAACAGTCTGAAAAACACCCTTCTAAGTAGACGTTTTGGGTTTTTTTCACAACAAATGGCACTGGAAACTTAGTTCCTTTTAAAGTCTTGATGAATTATGTCAAATACATAGAAATATTACTCAGTAGAATTGTTCCATTCATGGAAACATTTGAGGGAATATTTCAACATGATTTGGCTTCTTGTCACAATTCAATATTGATCCAGGAAAAAAATAAAAGTGCTAAATTGGCCAGGTAATTAACCAGACCTAAATACTATTGAGGATTTATGACATATTCTCAAGATACGTTTAGCTAAGATGAGTTGCACGACAACAGAACAAATGATAAAAAAATTCTACACAAGTGTGGTTCTACGATGATGAAGTTAAGAACATGTGCGCTGCACTTGTGGAGTTAAAACCAAGATGAGTTTTAGAGGTCCTTCTGCTATAGAAGGACATGCTTCAAACTAATAAAAAGATATTTTTCTGTCTACTTCATGTATGTAATGATTAAAAGCTAGGGTTTTAGAAAAAAAATCGTTTTTTACCACTTGTCCTAATTAATGCGAACAATATAGTACGCCTAATTCGAATCATAGTCATCTTTTCTACAAAATTTCATTTATATAGTACAGGGGTGGCGAACCTTTTTGGATCAACGTGCCATTTTTTTTAAAAAAAGTGTTTAATGGGGTATAGACGTGCCGTCAAATAATTTTGATTTGTGATTTTGGGGAAAATAATATAATTAAATACTAAACACTCGAAACTCTTTATTTACTATTAAAAAATACATTTTTTACTGTATAGAAGTAAATGTTTTGGATGTACGTGTAATTCAAATTAAAGTAATATTAGTATGACTTCTGTTGTGTTGCCGAACAGATGACAAATAACTTACATTAGGATTGTAAAATGTTACTTTTAGCAGAAAACATGCTGAATTAGGGTCATCTGCCAAATGGTTTTCTAAAAGAGTGAGTCTTAAATGTTATTCATCTCTGAAAATAATTATTCTTGGGCATAGGTAGATGAGAGAGAAAATATGGTTAAAAAAAGCATGATCCAGTTTCTTCAAACAGTTAAATGTATCTGGAATCGAATCCAATGTTTCCAAAATTTGGTTACTGACATTTTTACTTATATTGCTTGTTAATTTTATGTTTCAATCAATTCCAACATTGCTCTTGTTTTAGTAAATTTTTGAATCCATATTGAACTAGCCTGGAAATCAAGCACAGTTGCATTTCAAATTCTCCAATTTCTTCCAATCGAATTGGGACAAGTTTAGTTTATCAAATGAAATCCCACATCAGGGTACATAATAATTATGGAAAAAAATTCTTGAATAACTTTTTCTTCGTCTGATTTTTTCGATTTCGAGAAGTACTAATATTTTCTTGTAATAATATCGTTTCTGAAAGTATGCTATTTAGCGTCAAAAGCATTGAGATCCCTCTCGAAGATAATATTTTTTATTTGTGTCTTGAGATTTTACATTCAATTCTTTGAAATGTTGAAATATGTCTGTAAAAACACGACTGATCACTCTCGTTTATTCGTAATACTTCATAGTGAACTTTGTTATTTTGAATTAAAATGCTAAGCGTTTTTTGATCGTAGACGTGCCGAAGTAATTGTGTCGCGTGAAAATTGGTTCGCCATCGCTGATCTAGTACAACTTCTTCTTAATGATGGGATTTTTATTTCCATCGGTGTGTATAATATAATGATTAATTGGATGTATTGCAAGCGGAAATTTTATTGAAGTATAACTGCGTCGTAATTGCATTTGATAGAGTATAACTCATAATTATGCCTGGATTTTTTTTAAATTTCGAATTGTCAAAATTTTAACTATGTTTTACAATGTACAAAAACATCCTGTATTGATAAACACAAAGTTATACTTGACAGTAAGAAGGGGAAAGAAAGGGTATTAATATGATTCATTAATTTCCAATGAAATGTCAATATATTTTCCTCTTCGTGATAAGCACACGCTTAAGAAGATTTGAAATGCGTCTACATCAAGATGTCTCAAATTAGCTTGACAGTAAATGATAGGGAAGTTCATAAGTCTATGATTCATTCATTGCGTTCATATTTTATTTGTTACCCAACATTTGCCAAGAAATTAGAGTTTGTATATTTACTAGAAAAGTTCGGCATTGATATCTATCTTTGCATGACGTTTTCACATTTTAAACAGCTTTCTGGAAGTTCGAAGTTTTACTAGAAAGTCCCTTTTTTCACGTAATAAAGCCACATTATCAGTACCATTATAAAAGATCACAAAAGTAGATAATAACTTTGAGTTAAAAATAACAGTAAAAGTAATTTTGCATGAATGACAATATTCTTTTTGAGTATTATATATACGACGCAAAGTTTATGACAACAATAATATTTTTACACTTTTATTTTAAATTTATTTCTTAACAAATTATAAAAAATGATAACCTATACAGAGTTAATGACTTCTTGACAACGACTTAACTGTAGGTTATTTTAACTGACTGATACGCTGTGATGATAACTAGCGTGATATTTATATCAATAACATGCATGTTTGTCATTACAGCATCAGTGACGTTCGAATTAAACCTTTATACGGCCATTTTTTTTTCGTGTAGTATTACGTTAAAATATTTATGGTATTGAGATTGATTTATAAAAAGAAATTTATTTATCTTTATTATCTTAAATAAATTCGATTTTTAAGACCATTTTTTTGGAAATGGGGTGATGAAAATATGAAGCTTTTCAAAGGTAGAACATCTTACGTTAGGAATTTCTTTTTATAACACATTACATGATTTATATACAAAATATAATTTGAAAATACTAAAATCTACGAATAAGGAATTATAAGTTAAAAATATTTTGTCTTCAAAAATTTAAGAATTGATACAAATTACTTTCCGGAAAAATTTCAGAAAACCGGGATCAATTTGTAGTGCGACATTGCAAAACGCATCCTGTTCTCTTCTCATGTATTATACTTTAATAGAGCACAAACAGCAACGTATAACGCACACCGCCGTGCAGCTATACTTCCAAGCAGCATTTTTTAGTTTTGAATTATATTCGTCGTATAACGCGCACCCCATTTTTGTGAAGAAACTTGAAATGTACGTGCGCAATTCTCTTATGTTTTGAAGTCATTTAGTACAGGTATTATCCCAGACATTTGAAAAATAGTATACTCTTGCACTGAAACTCATTAAGTTCATAAGGATTGTCATTTCTTTTAAATAAACAGTATTCCGATTTATGTAGAAATCTAATTTTTTTTATGCTCGTCTCTTTTTTATTTTTAATGCTCTCATTTTTATACCCGGCGTATAACACGCACCCGTAAATTTCGATCGTATTTTTTTGTGTTAAAAGTACGCGTTATACGCCGGATTTTACAGTATATGTTTTCGTAGAGTTAGTATATGGTCAACTTTATGGCAACTTTAGTCAATCGTATGTCATCTAGAACAATTTTTTTGCTGCTCGGGAAAGAGCCAAAACAATATGACCACCTATTCGAAAACGTGTTGCGCCACCTTTGGCCTGTAAAATAGCCTTGCAACTCACCTTGCCATGGATGCCACAAGTTATTGTTAGGTATCTTGAGACTAATTGTACCAAATGTCTAAGCAGTGATCACGCTAAGTAAAGGTAATCCGACATGTTTAATCTCTGAGTTGCCTATTTTTTTTAAAGCTTAAAAGTGCTCTATCGAATTAAATTCCGGTGATTTAAATGACCAGGGGGATATTAATTGGAATTTATCTTTATGCTCCTGGAACTATTCCAACGCAATTCGAGCCTTTTGGCAGGGAGCGTTATCCTGCTGGAAGATTTTATTTCCAGTAGGGAAGACAGACGCCATGTAAGGATGCAACGAATTTGCAGTATGTTCAGATAATCGACAGTTTTCTTGATTTGTTCTACCACAACTAAGAGTCCCAGAGTTGTGTGTGTATGAGAACGCCCCTTCCCAAATCATAATATCGCCCTCACCAGTCTGTGTATGATCTCCTATACATGGGGAGTAACTGTTCGCATGGAAGGCGCACCCTAATACGACCATCGACGTCATGAATAAGGAATCTTGATTCATCCGACGAGGCTCAATAACAACTCTTTGGCTCTCAGACGGCCTTAGCGCGCTTTAGAAGCAGTCACCTGCTTGGTATGACCTTTGTGCAAGGGGTAAAATTTTTCTTTACCTGTCCCTGCTTCTCCTGCTCATCTTCTGAACTCCTGAGGCATTTTCCCTGGGACAGTTGTTTGGAGATCAAAACCTGGCTTGAGACATTCTTATGCAGAAAGGTCAAATTGACTTTTTGTAGGCTTTCCTACTTTAAGGGGACTTGAAACAACAACATCCGACGAGGCTTTCTTCTACTTATTCATCGTCCAGTCTCAAAGTTCCCGGGTTCATTGTAAGCGTAGTTGACGATGACGCTTGGTCAACATAAGCATACGAGTGAGTTGTTTGCTGTGCCGTCCCAAATCCAACAGTGTCCGCTAAACTGTGTGTTCCGAAACACTTGCACTTTTATTGGCATGGTATTGGGCTGTCAGCTGAGCCACTTTCTAAAGCTGATTTTGCTTTACTTAGCTGGACTGTCTCCAACGTTGGATGGCGCAGAGATGTCCAACAGCTTGGTACCCACCGCTAGCATCAGTGTATCATTTACCCACTTTGTATAAATGCTAAAAACGAAAGATTGTGGACAAGCCACCAATCATACAGATTTGGAGATACTCATTCTGAGTCTTCGGGCCATTACAATTAAATCACTTAAATCAACAGCCATCCCCATCTTTCGCAAAATTAAGTACAAGAATGATTCCTTACTTTTTCCAACAACTGCTAAATACCATTCCTATTTAATCACGCGCTCTACACGTCATTCAGACTTCAATGAAAAATATAGGCATGGTCACAAGATTCTGGCTCATCAGTTTATATGTCTTACTACGAGTACAATTATTCACTAAACTTTGCTGTGCAATTTTAAACCATAGTCAAATGTCTAGAATGATAGTTCATAGAATATGAACTCTCCATTCAAAACTTCACGATAAGTCTTGCAAAGCTTCGAAGTCCTACCTCGTTTCGTGTAGTGAGAATTATTTCTGTATCTGGTGTTTTCGAAATTGTAGCACTTAAACCAGCGTTTCCAAAACTGTGGGACGCGCCCCCCTTGAAGGGTGGGACAACTCTACGAGGGGGGCGCGAGTATATTGAAATGTCGAAAACATAAGATTATTTTTTTAAAAAAAACAACAGATTATTAATTTACTGAAAGTAAACAAACAAAATACATTCTGAGATAGTAAAAAATAAAATACACACACATTTACACTAATATATTACACTTATAAATGTATCAGTACTACACATTGGATTTGATGATTAATTTAACAATACTAAATTAAGAACAAGTTAAATAATTACCAGTTACCCCATGAGATTGTCATATATAAAATTATATAAAAAATTAGCACTTATCTTGATAATTTTTTTGTGTAGTTTATAATTAATCCCTTAACTGCGAATTAAAATTTACGCGATTCGCTTCTTAATGCCAACCGTTTTCCACATAGTCGTGCGTATGTGATGTAGTGGGGGAGAGATGAATAAAACAAATAATCTGAAATAAGTATATCCTTCGTCAACATTGTGAAGATCCTTTTATTGCATTTCAAAGACTTCGGAATAATTTTATGGTTAGCAGTGCACAAAAAAGATCGTGATTTGGAAAGACGTATATATACGTCCGGGTTATTAAAGCTTTGACTGAGCGAAACGTTCATATGCACCAGTCGCACTTAAGAGGTTAAAGTCGTATCGTAGTTTTAGCGTCAAAGTATAGTATTATTGAAATCCTACATTGTTTTGTATGAGGGGGGGGCGGGGAATTCTGGTTAATAGAAATGCTGAAATGATGTTCCTATTAAGGAACGTGGCACAATTTACACAAAATTTTTTTTAATTTAAGGATTTTCATAATTTTTGGTTGCCTCCTATATGTGTGATGTAAAGCAGATTTTGTGTTCAAAATTTCATAAAATGCTAACCATTTAATTTTTTAAGGGAAAAACGACTTATGAAGTGAATTTAAAATGCTACTCCTCCTACAAAAATTGACGTACATGTAATAAATTTGATTTACAAGTTTGTTAAGATATGTATAGCAAAAATTGGTATGGGTTTAGTGATAACATGATTGGTATTTCTACAATAGTTCTTTTTATAAATGCTTATTGAAAATTCCTTAAAAAAAAATGTGTAAATTCTAAATTCAATTTTTTAAATATATATATATATATATATATATATATATATTGCTTTGATTGAAAAATGCATACTAACTTTTGTGTTCCATGTACTATTAGCAAATAAGTGAAAATATTCAAAAATAAGCCCTAATAGGAAAAAAGCCTCAGCGTTTTGGGTAAATGAAGGCCATTGGTGACTAGTTATTTTATCTTTTTATATAAGTCAGTTTAAAAGATTTGATTTGCCATTGAATGCAAATAAAAACAAACGTAAAAGTTATCATAACTCTGCGTTTTTTAAACTTAGAGCTTTCAAATTTTGTGAGTTTGTAGAAAAATATATATAAAAAATATTTGACTAAAAAAATTATAATTGATTTTTGACCGTTTCTGTCAATTGAATCGTACTGTGTCCCTTTAAAAATGTAAATTTATGCGCTGTAACCTTATGTAACTGCAAATTAACCTCATTAAATTAAATAAATAAATTCACAAATAAGTAAATTCTATGGTTTCCATTTGATTTCAGTTTTATTTTAAAATTAAGTCACAATCTGGTTTAATAAGAGCCAGCCACTGTGACTCCATTTACACCTCCTCATGGACCCCCAAATTATTTTTTCGTCGACGTAGACCCCTTTGGGAATCACTGTAGACATAATACGAAGTTGTGGTAGCCTATGATTATGGCACGGTTCGCGGCCAAGGCGTGTCTTAAGTTTGAACTCTAGGCCACTAAAGACCCACCGTGTTGCAGGAGGGGGATCCCCGTTAAATCTGTCCATGCTTAAAGTCCTTCCGTGGCGTGATGTGTAGTTTGGAGAGTGGGTCCAACTCATGTATCGTTTTCTTTACTTGATCGAGGTTCAAAATTATGATGTCCGTCGCCAGTGGCCCTCGTGTTATCTCATAGTTTAGAGGAGCTAATGCATGTTAAATCTACCATGGCTCGAGGTCTTCACGTTGACATGGTGTGGTAGTTTGTCGAGAGAATTGCCAGCTCAGGTGTCCTCGTCACTTGACCGTGGTTCAAAATTGCCAGGTCCTGTTGTCTATAGCTCTCGTGTTACTTTATAGTGTGACGTTAATAAGCATCCAATCACGCACGCACAATTTTAATGCATTCTTCATGTAACTTCCCAGTACGACCACAGCCCAAATCACACAAGTACTAGTTTACCCTAGTGCACCAAGTACGCCTAGTAAGCGGTATATGCCACTTTGTCCACAGATGTGTTAAACATCAGAGCTCAGACTCGTAATACTTTCTAGTACAACGAAATATTTTAACCATATTTGGGCTTAATTATAAAACTAGAATGTAGTATAAATGTATAATCGAAGTTTATATTCAAGATACCCGATTGAAAAACAATGTAATTGATTGTGCTACTCATAATTTGTCTCGTAATTTGGTCGTAGTCATATAAAGAGATTGATTAATTATTTATTATAACGTTGCCTCAGAAGTAATTAGAAACATCGGCAAAAATTTCATAATTTTGTCCCAAGGACAGGAGAGATGAAATTGACGCCTCAATTTGCACTCCACCCCTCCCAATTTCAACATCATGTAAACGAGATAAAATCAAGCCTCGACAGATTTAACATTCAAAAGGAGAGACGCAACTGCCATCTTGCGGTTATGTGTGTGTGTGTCTGTTATTTTACTAATTCAGTCTTGTTGTGGCTTATTTAACGTAATATAAAAAATAGCCTTACTTAAATTCTTACTTAGAAAATAATGTAATAATAAGTATCAATATTGCACGCTATAGTCATGCAAAACACTTTACCTGAATTTATATACTTTTTTCAGTTATAATAAAGTGCGTCCAATTATGAAAGCAAAACGAAAAAAATATTGACTTGTTTTAATTTGAATCACACTTAGAGGAGAAAAGAAAACAGCAACTAACTAATTTCTACGTAAAACTGATGTTTTGAACCAACAAACTGTTTTCCAAATTACCCAATTCATTGTTTAAGGAACTTATGAAATGTTGGTTAAATTTCATCATAAACGCTTTTATCCTACTATACCTCATATTTGTGATTAAGCTTTATGGTAATAGGACCACATTTGGATAATAGGTTTAATTTCGTTGCTAATTTTTGACTAGAATGAGCGATAGTGTCCTTTACTGTGTACTTTATATTAATTACCATTATCCATTGCATCTTTATATACACTGATGAGAAAAAAAATACAACACCAAGGAAAAATTATGTAGACTAATGAAAGGCAATACATTTATCTTGGTCATATTTAATTGATTAAAATTTCAAGATCACAGGCTTATATTTAACCTCGAGTAGAGCTGTTCCAAATGTTAAAAAATTGTATATCAGTTTGTGGGATGCAATTATTTGCCTATTGCATTTGGTAGGTCAACACTCTACAGAGCATGTTGGGTTACAACAGAGGTATAAAGGTGCGCATTATCTTAATGGAAAACACCCCCTGAGTAATGTTCATAAATGGCAGCGTAACAATTTGAATCACCAGACTGACGTAATTGTGGTGTCAGGGGCAATGACTAACCACAAGATTAAAAGCTCCTGCTTACGGAAATCTCTGATCCCCAGGCCCTCAACATCATGTGAAGGTCCAGTATGTCTAGGCCTCAAAAATAGTTGATTACAGTTTCTTCTTGATCAATATATGGTCATCACTGGCACCAAGACAGAAACAGTTTCATCGGAAAACACAACACATCGCCTCAAAACCACCAATGAGCTTCTAGCGGGGAGATCGTTGAAGTCTCCAGATGTTAGTGATTTGAGCCAATGCAGGGCGAATGCTACAGGATGTCCGGCTCGGTGATATTTCAAACTATCGATTCGACTTCGACATTGTGTTACCTTGGTGCTGACAAGAGCTATGGATGAACTAGGATGCTCCACATCCATTCGGCGAATACGGTGATCTTTCTGTCAGAGGTGACCCGTATGTGGTTATGCCTGGTCATTGTGAGATAGTACCTTTCCAAGACCTTTGCTGCCAACAACCATTCACCGTGGATACATTCCTACCAAGTCTTTTCAGCAATATCGGGGCAAGAAAAAATCACCTTTTCTTAGCTTTATTATACGACCACGTTTAATCTAAAGGAACTGTTGCTAAAGACTCTTCTGTGTTCTTAAAGACATTCTTAGCTAACATCAACGCACTACGTCAAATTTCAAAGGTAAATGACGCTCATTAACCATACAGCGAGTATTTAAAGTACTGTACTGTTCGAATTAATTGGGACAAACATTTTTTCTTTGTCTGAATTAGTATGTGATTACTAATTATGTTCCGAATTACCTCAAACCAGGTATATCTGGCCAGAAGTAATAAAACGGATTGACCTTTGACTGTAATTTACCTGTTTGATTGGTTGGTAATACATTAGTAGTTCCGTGGTGAGCCTTTCAGTGTGGTAGCTGATGGTTATAATTTGCATTCTATGTAACTCTCGTTACTTTTGTTTGTTCAAAGATGGATATTACCCGCGCGAGGAGGCATTCCTAAAATACATTCTTAATAAATTCACTTCTATGACTTTGAGTATATAGCTACGTTAGTTGGTGTGGGCCAATCAAGTGTTTCAAGAATCTGTAAGAACATTGCAAGATTTCTGATTATCTTCTAAAAGAAAAGGAAAATGTGGGCTCAAATGGAAAATTATTCCAAAAGCTGATAAAATTCTAATAAGAAATAGCAAAATAAATCAAAAGTAAGATGCCACACAGACCTTCGAAGGGATTCATTGATTAGGGTGTTGAAGTGAGTACCTTCAACTGCATTGCAGTGGTTCTGGAAGTTAGCCGTAAGGCATCAAGATCGAGAAAAGCAATTTCTAACTCAGAAAATGATGAAAAAATTTTAGCAAGCAACCAAAATTACCAATTCTGACTGTTACGACAAGAAGATGATTTTAGTGACGAAACGTATTTATTTGTGCTGGAATACAAATCAAAAGCAGTTAGAAGAAAAGTTGAAACTCTTCTGCCAGATCATATTCAACAGTCTGAAAACACCCCTTCTAAGTAGACGTTTTGGGTTTTTTTCACAACAAATGCAATCTGGAAACTTAGTTCCTTTTAAAGTCTTGATGAATTATGTCAAATACATAGAAATACATCAGTAGAATTGTTCCATTCATGGAAACATTTGGGGAATATTTCCAACATGATTTGGCTTTGTCACAATCCAATATTGATCCAGAAAAAAATAAAGTGCTAAATTGGCCAGGTAATTAACCAGACCTAAATACTATTGAGGATTTATGACATATTCTCACAAGATACGTTTAGTTAAGATGAGTTGCACGACAACAGAACAAATGATAAAAATTCTACACAAAGTGTGGTTCTACGATGATGAAGTTAAGAACATGTGCGCTGCACTTGTGAGCAAACCCAAGATGAGTTTTAGAGGTCCTTCTGGCTATAGAAGGACATGTCAAACTAATAAAAAGATATTTTTCTGTCTACGTATGTAATGATTAAAGTTGAAGCTCTTAGAAAAAAAATCGTTTTTTACCACTTGTCCTAATTAATGCGAACAATATAGTACGCCTAATTCGAATCATAGTCATCTTTTCTACAAAAATTTCATTTATCTAGTACAGGTGGCGAACCCTTTTGGATCAACGCGCCATTTTTTTCTAAAAAAAAAAAAGTGTTTAATGGGGTATAGACGTGCCGTCAACAATTTTGATTTGTGATTTTGGGAAAATAATATAATTAAATACTTAACACTCGAAACTCTTATTTACTATTAAAAATACATTTTTACCGTATAGAAGTAAACGCCGTTTTGATGTACGTGTAATTCAAATTAAAGTAATATTAGTATGACTTCTGTTGTGTTGCCGAACAGATGACAAATAACTTACATTAGGATTGTAAATGTTACTTTTTGCAGAAAAAAACATGCTGAATTAGGGGTCATCTGCCAAATGGTTTTCTTAAAAGAGTGAGTCTTAAATGTTATTCATCTCGAAAATAATTATTCTTGGGCATAGTAGATGAGAGAGAAAATATGGTTAAAAAAAAAAAAAGCATGATCCAGTTTCTTCAAACAGTTAAATGTATCTGGGAATCGAATCCAATGTTTCCAAAATTTGGTTACTGACATTTTACTTATATTGCTTGTTAATTTTATGTTTCCAACTAATTCCAACATTGCTCTTGTTTTAGTAAATTTTGAATCCATATTGAATCAGCCTGGAAATCAAGCAGTTGCATTTCAAATTCTCCAATCTCTTCCAATCGAATTGGGACAAGTTTACTTATCAAATGAAATCCCACATCAGGGTACATAATAATTATGGAAATAAGTTCTTGAATAACTTTTTCTTTCGTCTGATTTTTTGATTTCGAGAAGTACTAATATTTTCTTGTAATAATATCGTTTCTAAGTATGCTATTTAAAGTCAAAAGCATTGAGATCCCTCCTCGAAGATAATATTTTTTATTTGTGTCTTGAGACTTTACATTCAATTCTTTGAAATGTTGAAATATGTCTGTAAAAACGCGACTGATCACTCGCGTTTATTCGTAACACTTCATAGTGAACTTTGTTATTTTGAATTAAAATGCTAAGCGTTTTGATCGTAGATGCCGAAGTAATTGTGTCGCGTGAAAATTGGTTCGCCATCGCTGATCTAGTACAACTCTCTTAATGATGGATTTTTATTTCCATCGGTGTGTATAAATATAATGTGATTAATTGATACAGTATGAAATTTTATTGAAGTATAACTGCGTCGTAATTGCATTTGATAGAGTATAACTCATAATTATGCTCGATTTTAAATTTCCTCGAATTGTCAAAATTTTAAATGGCAGTTTTATGTACAAAAAACATCCTGTATTGATAAACACAAAGTTATACTCTGACAGTAAGAAGGGGAAAGAAAGGGTATTAATATGATTCATTAATTTCCAAATGAAATGTCAGCTGATATTTTCCTCTTCGTGATAAGCACACGCTTAAGAAGATTTAAATGCGTCTATTATCAAGATGTCTCAAATTAAATGGACAGTAAATGATAGGAAGTTCATAAGTCTATGATTCATTCATTGCGTCTATATTTTATTTGTTACCCAACATTTGCCAAGAAATTAGAGTTTGTATATTTACTAGAAAATTCTGGCATTGATATCTATCTTTGTATGACGTTTTCACATTTTAAAACAGCTTTCTGAAGTTCGAAGTTTTACTAGAAAGTCCCTTTTCAATGCACAAAGCCACATTATCAGTACCATTATAAAAGATCAAAGTAGATAATAACTTTTTAGTTAAAAATAACAGTAAAGTAATTTGCATGAATGACAATATTCTTTTGAGCTATTATATATACGACGCAAAGTTTATGACAACAATAATATTTTTACACTTTTTATTTTAAATTTATTTCTAACAACATAAAAAATGATAACCAAGTACAGAGTTAATGACTTTTGACAACGACTTAACTGTAGGTTATTTTAACCGACTGATACGCTGTGATGATAACTAGCGTGATATTTATATCAATAACATGCATGTTTCATTACAGCATCAGTGACGTTCGAATTAAACCTTTATACGGCCATTTTTCGTGTAGTATTACGTTAAAATATTTATGGATTGAGATTGATTTATAAAAAAGAAATTTATTTATCTTTATTATCTTAAATAAATTCGATTTTAAGACTATTTTTTGGAAATGGGTGATGAAAAATATGAAGCTTTTCAAAGGTAGAACATCTTACGTTAGAATTTCTTTTTATAACACATTACATGATTTATATATACAAAATATAATTTGAAAATACTAAAATCTACGAATAAGGAATTATAAGTTAAAATATTTTGTTCTTCAAAAATTTAAGAATTGATACAAATTACTTTCCGGAAAAATTTCAGAAAACCGGGATCAATTTGTAGTGCGACATTGCAAAACGCATCCTGTTCTTTCATGTATTATACTCTTTAATAGAGCACAAACAGCAACGTATAACGCATCACCGCCGTGCAGCCATACTTCCAAGCAGCATTTTTAGTTTTGAATTATATTCGTCATAACGCGCACTCCCATTTTTGTGAAGAAACTTGAAATGTACGTGCGCAATTCTTATGTTTTGTGTCATTTAGTACAGGTATTATCCCAGACATTTGAAAAATAGTATACTCTTGCACTGAAACTCATTAAGTTCATAAGGTTTGTCATTTCTTTTAAATAAAACAGCATACCTGATTTATGTAGAAATCTAATTTTTTATGCTCGTCTCTTTTTTATTTTTAATGCTCTATTTATACCCGCGTATAACACGCACCCGTAAATTCTCGGATCGTATTTTTTGTGTTAAAAGTACGCGCGTTATACGCCGGATTTACAGTATGGCGTTTTCGTAGAGTTAGTATATGGTCAACTTTATGGCAACTTTAGTCAATCGTATGTCATCTAGAACAATTTTTGTTGCTCGGGAAAGAGCCAAAACAATATGACCACCTATTCGAAACGTGTTGCGCCACCTTTGGCCTGTAAAATACCTTGCAACTCACCTGCCATGGATGCCACAAGTTATTGTTAGGTATCTTGAGACTAATTGTACTAAAATGTCTAAGCAGTGATCACTGCCAAGTAAAGGTAATCCGATGTTTAATCTCTGAGTTGCCTATTTTTGACAGCTTAAAAGTGCTCTATCGAATTAAATTCCGGTGATTTAAATGACCAGGGGATATTAATTGAATTTATCTTTTATGCTCCTGGAACTATTCCAACGCAATTCGAGCCTTTTGGCAGGGAGCGCTAACCTGCTGGAAGATTTTATTTCCAGTCGGGAAGACAGAAGCCCTGTAAGGATACAACTAATTTGCAATATGTTCAGATAATCGACAGTTTTCTTGCTTTGTTCTACTACAACTAAGAGTCCCAGAGTTGTGCGGTGTGTATGAGAACGCCCCTTCCCAAATCATAATATCGCCCTCACCAGTCTGTGTATGATCTCCTATACATGGGGAGTAACCGTTCGCATGGAAGCACTTAATACGACCATCGACGTCATGAATAAGGAATCTTGATTCCTCATCCGGACGAGGCTCAATAACAACTCTTGGCTCTGTGACGGCCTTAGCGCGCTTTGTGAAGCAGTCACCTGCTTGGTATGACCTTGTGCAAGGGGTAAAATTTTTTCTTTTACCTGTCCTCGCTTCTCCTGCTCATCTTCTGAACTCCTGAGGCATTTTCCCGGGACAGTTGTTTGGAGATCAAAACCCGGCTTGAGACATTCTTATGCAGAAAGGTCAAATTGACTTTTTGTAGGCTTTCCTACTTTAAGGGACTTGAAACAACAACATCCGACGAGGTTTCTTCTACTTATTCATCGTCCAGTCTCAAAGTTCCCGGGTTCATTGTAAGCGTAGTTGACGATGACGCTTGGTCAACATAAGCATACGAGTGAGTTATTGTTTGCTGTGCCGTCCCAAATCCAACAGTGTCCGGGCTAAACTGTGTGTTCCGGAACACTTGCACTTTTATTGGCACATGGTATTGGCTGTCAGTTGAGCCACAATTTTCTAAAGCTGATTTTGCTTTACTTAGCTGGACTGTTCCAACGTTGATGGCGCAGAGATGTCCAACAGCTTGCGTTCCACCGCTAGCATCAGTGTATCATTATTTACCCACTTTGTATAAATGTTAAAATGAAAAGATTGTGGACAAGCCACCAATCATACAGATTTGGAGATACTCATTCTGAGTCTTCGGCCATTACAATTAAATCACTTAAATCAGCCATCCCTTCATCTTTCGCAAACAAGAATGATTCCTTACTTTTTCCAACAACTGCTAAATACCATTCCTATTTAATCACGCGCTCTTACACGTCATTCAGACTTCAATGAAAAAATATAGGCATGGTCACAAAGATTCTGGCTCATCAGTTTATATGTCTTAATACGCAGAGTACAATTATTCACTTCAAACTTTGCTGTGCAATTTTAAACCATAGTCAAATGTCTAGAATGATAGTTCATAGAATATGAACTCTCTCCATTCAAAACTTCACGATAAGTCTTGCAAAGCTTCGAAGTCCTAACAATTTCGTTTCGTGTAGTGAGAATTATTTCTGTATCTGGTGTTTTCGAAATTGTAGCACTTTAAAACCAGCGTTTCCAAATCAGGGACGCGCCCCCTTGAAGGGTGGGACAATCCTACGAGGGGGTGCTGAGTATATTGAAATGTCGAAAAACATAAGATTATTTTTAAAAACAACAGATTATTAATTTACTGAAAGTAAAACAAACAAAATATTACTCTGAGATAGTAAAAATAAAATACACAATAATATTTACACTAATATATTACACTTATAAATGTATCAGTACTACACATTGATTTGATGATTAATTTAACAATACTAAAATTAAGAACAAGTTAAATAATTACCAGTTACCCCATGAGATTGTCATATATAAAATTATATAAAAAATTAGCACTTATCTTGGATAATTCTTTTTGTGTAGCGTTTATAATTAATCCCTTAACTGGTGAATTAAAATTTACGCTGATCTGCTTCTTAATGCCAACCGTTTTCCACATAGTCGTGCGTATGTGATGTAGTGGGGAGAGATGAATAAAGTCAACAATCTGAAATAAGTATATCCTTCGTCAACATTGTGAAGATCCTTTTATTGCATTTCAAAGACTTCGGAATAATTTTATGGTTAGCAGTGCACAAAAAGATCGTGATTTGAAAGACGTATATATACGTCCGGTTATTAAAGCTTTGACTGAGCGAAACGTTCATATGCACCAGTCGCACTTAAGAGGTTAAAGTCGTATCGTAGTTTTAGCGTCAAAGTATAGTATTATTGAAATCCCTACATTGTTATTGTATGAGGGGGGCGCGATGAAAATTATGATTAAATATTGGGTCACGAACAGTGAAACTTTGAGAAGCACTGACTTAAACAAATATTATAACAAGTTTGAAAAACCAAACACTTCTGTCGAGTTCAATTACAAAGTGGTCCCTTAGCATACTCACCTACAGACACTTGCATATACAAGAAGAATTTCAAATTCATTTAAATCAAGGCAATGGATGAAATGAGTGGTCTCTCTGGTAAGCAATAAAAATGGCTGCATATCTCAACTATTGGAGAAACAAGCTTAAAACTAGTTCCTAAATCCCCCATTCTTCAAACGGGAAAACGCAAACTTTCAGGGATATGTCTGTATTTTTTAAATATATATATATGGAACAAACATAATCATTAACAAAAATATAATGAATAAAAGGAAACATAAAGAAAAATATAGATTCGAGGAAGATATTTACGATACAAGGGTAAAAAAATAAAGAAATAACTAGGTTTCTTGTAACAAAGACAGATATCCTTACTGTAAAATTTGTACTGTATAGCTATTACTTTAGTAATCATTGATTACTAAATTACTTTAGTAATAATTGATCAACTTTGACACTACATGCAATAACTTGTTTATAATATGGCAATATGAAAGAGTCGAGAAATGTGAAGTGAATGCAACAAATGTTTCTTAGCTTTAAGCCATAAGCCGTATTATTCTATAAATTGCTAAGAAGAAAAAGTGCATTATATAAGTATTTTTTAATGTACAGTGAATATCGTTTAACACGAAACTGAGGGGACAGACATATTTTTTTTTTGTGTTAAAAGAATTTACATGTTAAAAGATATCATATATATATATGTGTGTGTGTGTGTGTGTGTGTGTGTGTGTGTGTGTGTGTGTGTGTGTGTGTGTGTGTGTGTGTGTGTGTGTGTGTGTGTGTGTGTGTGTGTGTGTGTGTGTGTGTGTGTGTGTGTGTGGCTATTGTAGTAGCGTTGGCCGGTATTGTCATATCTGGTTTATTAATGACGTCTTCAGACTTGAGTTTCCTCTTTTATTTTGAAGCACACATAACGTAACTGTGGTCAATCACTTTATATATTGACATTTATTCTTTAAAAAACACGTAAGCAGACACATATAACAGAAGGGACATCTTGACGAACACAACACAATGAGCTGCAGTTATTTACATTCTTACATGATGACGGCAAGCAGACAAAAAGAGAGCGATTACACAAGATTTTTGCTTTTATACCAGCAGTGCAAGCGCGTGACTATTACGTAATAGTAGTTTTGATTGATAGAATGGGTGGGACAGGGATTTCGTTTCAGCCGATTACGATTAAGATTACAATGTTATTTTTAGACCAAAGAATTAAAGTTTATTTAAAGATTAGTTTGAGTTAAGTTATAGAATTAATAAAAAGGATATTAGAGGGAATTATTACGTGTGTGTGTGTGTGTGTGTGTGTGCGCGTGTGTGTGTGTGTGTGTGTGTGTGTGTGTGTGTGTGTGTGTGTGTGTGTGTGTGTGTGAGTGTGTGTGTGTGTGTGTGTGTGTGTGTGTGTGTGTGTGTGTGTGTGTGTGTGTGTGTGTGTGTGTGTGTGTGTGGTGGTGTGTGTGTGTGTGTGGTGTGTGTGAAGTATTGTAGTAGCGTTGGCCGGTATTGTCATATCTGGTTTATTAATGACGTCTTCAGACTTGAGTTTCCTCTTTTATTTTGAAGCACACAATAACGTAACTTGGTCAATCACTTTATATATTGACATTTATTCTTAAAAACACGCAGACACATATAACAAAAAGGGGAACATCTTGACGAACACAACACAATGAGCTCAGTTATTTACATTCTTACATGATGACGGCAAGCAGACAAAAGAGACGATTACACAAGATTTTTGCTTTTATACCAGCAGGTGAAGCGCGTGACTATCAAATAGTAGTTTTGATTGGATAGAATGGGTGGGACAGGGATTTCGTTTCAGCCGATTACGATTAAGATTACAATGTTATTTTTAGACCAAAGAATTAAAGTTTATTTAAAGATTAGTTTGAGTTAAGTTATAGAATTAATAAAAAGGATATTAGGGAATTAGTTTGTGTGTGTGTGTGTGTGTGTGTGTGTGTGTGTGTGTGTGTGTGTGTGTGTGTGTGTGTGTGTGTGTGTGTGTGTGTGTGTGTGTGTGTGTGTGTGTGTGTGTGTGTGTGTGTGTGTGGGCGGGCTGGTCAGGAATAGCACTTCATTTATGCTTATAATTATAGATTTAATTGCGCTCATTACTATCTACATGCTATATACAATTCAGATAATTGTTTAGTTTAGTTCGTCACATTAAATGTCCTTCAACGTCTTATCACACACGAGGTAATATCGTCTGGTTTCTCGTCATTCTCAACATGACGTCGTCTGTCTTCAGGATCGTCGAGCGTCTAACGACTGGAAGGCTCCCACGCTCGCACTCATGGCAGATGAGTTATTGGAGTGGATTGGAAATAGCGGCGGCACCACACATATATTCAGCAAAACTAAGTTTATCAAAGTACATTTTATTTACATAAATTCATATGCATGCGTGATTTTTTTAAAACATTGAATGAAACATTCACAAGAGCTTTATGAAATTTAATACAAAATTTTCAAGTTCTTCTATTTTTGATCACCAGCCTCAAGAAGCTCCATCTTCATTTTAAGC
The DNA here is from genome assembly GCA_019973955.1 of Trichonephila inaurata madagascariensis. Lineage (NCBI taxonomy): Eukaryota > Metazoa > Arthropoda > Arachnida > Araneae > Nephilidae > Trichonephila > Trichonephila inaurata. The sequence goes on along the minus strand of BMAV01016687.1, from coordinate 409 downwards.
AAAATATCGTTTTACTTTTCCCCTGAGATCTTTGCCATTGTACTTGTAAAAAATTCTTCCAAAATAGAAAAAAAAAAAAAAGAAATGCGAGTCACATATACACAAACTCTCTGATTTTTACTCGCACTGCGATGTACTCGTCCCCGAATTTCAAAGCCCACTGATGAGAAATGAGGTTTTTCAGTGGCGTTTGTAGGGGTGGAGGGTGAAAGAGACTTAAATAAACAAAATTGGTTTGTCATATTCCGAAGGTATTTTAAAGCCAAGTTAGCCTGCTTTCTACGAAGAATGTGAAACCACCTCTCTTAAATCTCGCCAGCGCGTCTGGTGTTTTCCGAACATTGTTCGTTCCCTTAAGGGAAATCTTTTCTTTAAAAAGGGGAAAAATTTATGAAAATAATAGATTCAT
>BMAV01016684.1:0-10381 GCA_019973955.1 Trichonephila inaurata madagascariensis | reverse complement strand
GCTGGGATCATTTATGGGGTGGGGGATTGTGGTAACCTGCTTATAGCGCGTACTGTGGTTGTTCTGAATTGTTTTGGAATTGCCAGTATGTAAAAAACTCCCTGATTTGAGTTTTTACCCAAAATCGTAGGTGCGCGACGCATGGGCCGTTAAATTTCCCCAAAATCGCCAGACGAGTATTTTCGGTCGACGGTGTAAACAGTATCCCAAAAAATACAGGAGGGTTTAAAAAAAAAAACTAGTGTTGGGGCCCTTGAAAAGGAAAATTAGCCAAAAAAGTGAGGGTGAGAATGGCTCGGGCGTATTGTATGTAGCCAGTGAAGCCAAATATTACTCAAATTACCACCCAGTTGTTTAAAACCAGTCGTACAGTCAGTAAATGGACTGTCAACTTTCACCATATGGATTTCAGGGGCCGTCACCTACGAGGTAGGTGCTCAATCTCGCCATGGTCCCCGTCTTGCCGGGGCAAGAGCCAAAAGACTGGAGTGTGGGACTAAAAAGGTTCATGGGTGTAGTTCGATTCCGTTTTAACGCCAACGGGGCTGAAATTGTGACCAAACCATACCCGGGCATCCCAGGTTGAAACATAAAGGGCATGTTGGCTCAATCTGGCATGTTGAGCATGTTCTTTGGGCCCAAATCCCATTTCCCACGAAAACAGCCCGGGGCTTTTAATCTGAAAAACCCCCAACCTCCCTCAATGCAGTTCGGACGTAGAGTTGCTGGGGCCCAATTTCGTTACTGGTGGTTTTCTAATTCAGGGGGACTTAGTGTATATCAATACAGTTACCTCAAACTTACGTGATGGCGGGCTGGTATAACCCCCAAAATCAATTGTTAAGTCGGGGGGGTAATTTGCAACTCTACATATGAAATTATTTTTAGTTCCAAACAAAAAAAAATAAAAATTTAAAAAAAATAGAATTTTTAAATAAAATTTGATAAAAAAAAATAAAAAACGAAACAAGAATTTCCGGCTCAAAATTTTTTTTTCTCTAAAATTTTAACTCAAAAATTTTTTTTTTTTGGGTTTTTTTTAAAAAATGCCCCGTTAAATAATACTCGATTTTTTTAAATTTGTAAAGTTTTTTTGGAAAAATTCATGTGACGTCAAGTCAATGTTAAACCCCGTGATTCTGCAAATCAATTAAAGAACTCATGCGACGTGGGTCCACTTTAAAACATTAGTGTTTCCAAAACGTTCACGGCCCCGGTTGGGCCCAAGTTTTTTTCTCTGCAGAAACTTTTTTTAAAAAAGTATATATGTTACAAAATGCATTTCTTTTAAAAAGTATAAACATAAAATAGTTTTTTTAATTTAAAATTTTCTGGGAAAAATTTTTTCCCTAACATTTTGTAGTATTGGTTTTAGTTTTTTCCCCTTCGAAACCTTGGGGGAAGAAGAAATACCCTTAAATGATAACAATACCTAAAGATTGTTTATCCTTCTTTTTGTTTTTTTAAACATTTAAATTTAAAAAACCCCTTTTTTCTATCTAAGCCCACCCCAGGGGGGGCCCCTTTTTAAAAGTTTTTCCACATCACCTTCTTCGTAGTGTTCTAACTCTTGTTTTCAAAACCGGATCCAATCCATCTTTGGCCCCCTTTTTCTTCGTTTTCAATTGGGGGGAAGGATTTTTAATGGGGTTTTTTGTCCCAAACGTTCCCCAACGTTGTTTTTGGAAAGTTAAACAATATCAGAGTCTTTTATAAATTTGATAGCCCCAAATTTGATCTTCCCAAACCCATTCTAAAAATAAATTTTAAAAAATCATCTTCCTTTCGTAGATATTTATCAGATCTCACGTTTAAATAAATTTCGCATAAGAAATACATTTAAAGGGTTTTTTATTCAAAACCCTTTGTTTTTTTTTGAAAAAATTCTTTTCTAATTTTAAAAAATATCCCCCCAAAAAATTTGGGCTATTAATTCAGTCTTGTATCTCACGACCTTAAATTTTTAAAATGATTTTAACTGTAAATATATCGAATTTTAAAATGAAATATTAAATAATGATGATGGGTGGGTTATAAGTGCAAATAAATGAAATTAAGAATTTGAAAACACGTTACCTTAAAAAGGAAATAACGATGTCACATACCGAAACAGGCAGTGGAGGAAACAGGTAATTGTTTTGAAGACGATGTACATTTGAATAGTGTTGTTGTTTAAGAAAATATCACGTAACAGTATTCCTGAAGTCAGAACCCTTGTTTCAAACCCCAAAAAAATTAGCGGAAAACCCAACGTACCCCAAAATTTTTTGGGAAACCTGTTGGAGACAAAACACAACTTTAAAATAGGTTCCTAAACTTTCGAAAAATTCCGAATCCCATTCAATCCTAAATCCAAGCCCTGAGAAAATGTAATTCCGGTTTCCCTGAATCCCCCCAGTACCCATCTAACCGGCCCCCAAAATTCGTTGTCGTTTTGGGTTTTTGCAAAGGCAGACTTAAATGTGTTTGATTCTCGAATAACATTTGGTCAAACTTTTTGTTTGAATTCCAAATTTTCCCGCTCTAAAAAGGTTCGTTTGGATGTATCGCTATTTTTTTTTAAAATAGGTATGACTATCCTCGTCATGTCTACTTTTTTTTGGGAAATAAAGAGGCTGTACAGGAACAAATAATATTTAATTTACCACAAACAAGGGGTCACTAATAAAAACAACAACACACATCTATTAAGTAGTTATAAAAGGGGAAACAGGCGTTCCCTGACCGATTTAAAGCGACTTCTTCTGGGGCGACCCGGGCAGAAGAGAAAGGGGGAAAAAATTTCCCCCTTCTCAGAAGAACGGGGGCCCCGGCTGTCCCCAACTCGGGGAGGTGTGTTTAAATGTAGTTGTTACATAGGTGTTACTATTATTACTGACATGTTTCCTATAAAAAAAGTTTATAGTCTTTTTTTCTCCGTTCTCGTACATGCCCTACATAGATTTTTTAATCAATAAAGTTTTTTAAAAAGACAGTGAATACAGATTCAATTTAAACACAATTAGCAGACTGTAAAATTTAAAAAAAAGTGATCTAATGAATTTAAAAACCCGGGAATGAATATTTTTGAATAAATTATTGGGAATAGAATTTCGAAAGGAAAAAAAGAATTTTAGCATTAAAATTCCACTTTATTCCACGATTCTACTCGAATAAGAACATATCGTGAATAAATAAAAAAAAACAAACTTTGCCAGATACTTTAAAATTAACAGAAACGCGTGGGGAAAAAAAAATGCGTTGGTGCAGCTTCGGTTTATGAGCCAACAAAGACAATGTATTCGTCTTAAATTGCTTGTATTCCTGTAAGGATCAGAGTGTAAACCCTTTGGGACCTCTCTCTCGTTTTGGATTATTTTAAATCAAATCCTAACGACAAATATTCATGCGTGTTCGATGCCACGGCTAAGATACCGTCTGGATATTCGGGGAACGGTGTAGCTTGGAGCTTTCGATCAGTGTCTGGCCATTGTAGTAAAAAACAAAAAAGGATTTGAAGATTTGGGCGTATTCTCTGTGGAACAATTCAACTCTAGGACCCAGACCAAAAAAATTTTTCTATTGGGAAAAAAACTCAATTGCCTTCAACGAATCGGTAGATTTGAAACAATTTTATACTTCCTTTATATTAATACATTTTCATATTAAACTCTTAAATTAGCTAACCTCATATTCATTATAAAAATCTGTGAAAAAGTACCTAAAATTACGTTTTTTAAATTATTTTACTTACAACATACATACACACACACTGTATATATATATATATATACAAAATATACATAAGGTGTCTGGATTAAAGTATTTAAAGTAACGATTTAATATTAAGGAACTACCCTTCAGAATATAACAAACTAGTCATCCGTGGATTGGAAAATCTCCAGATTTTTTTTGGGCTAGTCTGATGGCCCGAGCTTATTATTCGGGTTTGCTAACGATAAACTTTTCACTGACTTCTTCATTAGTAAAGATGTGGGCGCACACGATCAACTTGCCTTTAAAATATCCGATGCGGAACCATGATTTAAAAGGGAAAAGTATAATTTTTTGATATTTAGTGTCACACATTTTGTCATATCAATTTTTTAACCAATGACAAAAATTATTTTAAAAAAATTATTTTCAAAAATTAATTGGGTCCTTTTTTTAAAAGTTTCCTTTTGAAAAAAATTTTTATTGATTTAAAATTTTGCCTGTATTTAGCTCAGACCTCTCAGAGGGGTTTAACTAGAATTTTGAAACGCATAACTCGGAAGTCGGGTTTTTCCATGTTTTTTTGAAAAAAGAAGGGGAAAAGTTAAGAAAATACGCCGATAATTTTTTCAAATGGTTTAACTCTGAAAAAAGGGAATTTTTCAAAAATCATATTGAGCCTCTTCAGAGGTCTGAGCTTGACAGGCAAAATATTAATACAATGAAGCATTTCTTAAAAAAGGGAACATTGGAAAAAAAGGTTTTCTAAGTTAATTTTTGCCAAAATTTGTATTTTAAATTTTTTTTTGTCATAATGTCCTTACAACAATTTATACATGTATTCAATTTAAGTGATACAAATATCATGAAACTTATCCATTTATGCGCTTTTTAAAATCATGGTTCGAACAAATCGGATACCTTAAGCTCTTATATATATAAATTAGCTAAGCCTCATATATCACTATAAAACCATCGGAAAAAAAACCTAAATTTCGGTTTTGTAATACTTATTTTACTTTATATACATACACACACACGTTGTGTATATATATATATAAACCGGCTTAAAAATATCTGAACGATTTATTATTAAGGGAATACCCTTTAGAATATAACAAACAGTCATCCGTGGTTGGTAGAATTTTTTTAGTCTAGTCTGATCGGCCGTACGTGGTTTTTTATTCGGTTCGGACGGCTTTTACACGACTTCTTCATTAGTAAAAATTGGACGCACCCAAAATTGTTTTTTTAACGAAAACTTAAGGAATTTTCCAGTTTGAGATACCAAAATTCCCCTCTTTTAAAATTGCATTCCCATAGGTGAATAGATTTTTAAATCGAAGGATTGATTATTTGTTTCAAACGTAGCTGTAAAGCTTGACTGATTTAAATTCCCTTAACAAAAAATCACTACCTTGTACGTCACGTCCACATCTTTACTAATGAAGTTGTAAAAGTTTATCGCCTGCGATTGCCGAATATGCAAGGGGAGGCTGATCGTTGACCCAAAAATCTCGGAGGTTTTTCCTGGGTGAACGTTTTTACATATTCTGATAAAAGTTCCAAAATAACAATTCTTTTATCAACCCCGACCCCTTTAAAAATACTTCAAAAATATTTACTAAGGGGATTCGAAACTGAAAATGATAAAATTTCTTTGTATTGATTTTAATGTAAAAGTAAATTTTCTTTAAAAAAACGATATTTATATAACTTTTCTTTACTTAACCTGAGAAATTACACATGAAATTTTAACCCGATAACACCTTAAGCATAAATAACAAATTAAATATATATATATATATATATATATAGTATTTGAGTTTTTAAAATATATAAAAAACTAAAAAAAAAGTTAATTTTTTTTAAAAGTCAGAAATAGTAATTTTTTTTTTAAATTTATTAAATACTTTTATATTCCCAAAATTTCTGAGTTTTTTTAAGATCAAAGAAATTACTTATGATACACAAAAAATGTTCTTTTAAATTTCCCCTTTATTTTTAAAAATTTTGAAAAAATTTTTCGTCAGTTGGAAAAAGTCATTTTTTAAAAATTTTAAATATTATGTTTTGAAAAATACTCATAATTAGTATTATGAGATATCGCATAATATATAATTAAAAATTGCATGTAAAACGGATGTACTTAAAACATACTTAATTTTGGAATTTTTGCAATAGTTTCCTTAAAAGTCTACAACAGTTGTATTTAAAAAAATTCTTCTTTAGTTCCAGATACTTTTTTAAAATCTTACACAGACTGTCAAACTAATTATAGGAATTGAATACATATTACTATACGTTTTATATTCTAGACTGAAGTGAGAAGATATAAAAAAAAAGTTTTATAACTTTTTCCCCGAAATAAGTGACAAGGGAAAAGGGAAAAAAAATACATTTCTCTTTTTCTTAGATATAATCTTTTTTTTTAAACACGTAATATTGTTGCCATACATATTGTAACAAAATAAAAATTTTCGCAAAATAACATAACGTTTCATTTTTAAACTTTCAAAAATACAATTTTGGGGGCAATTTTTACATAATAGTCATTAATAAAAGGTATTCGCCTTAGAACAAACGTTGATTTGCTTAAATATAGCAATAAGAAAAATGAAGAAAATGAATTCTGTACATAAATTGAATAATTTTACTCAAATATTAAAAGAAATATCCTCACGCACGCCTAGAAGGTTTCTAACTAGTTGTAAAATTTTTACTTAAAACTGATAATTTTTTGCCTATTTTCGTAAACATTCTTTATATTCATTTTACGCTTTTAAATACTTCCATTTTTAAAAAACATTCTGTTTCAAAATTCTAACATTGATTCGACTACTTCTTTAAAGAAAAATTAAATGAATAAGTGCTTAAAAAATTTTGCAAAAAATTTTTGCCTGGACTAGAAATGTCCAACTTTTATTAAATTAATCATTGCATTTAATCTTACCAATACAACATTATATTAAAACAACAGCTTGAATCAAAGTTGGTTACATTTAAACTATTCAAACCTATTATTTACTGTAACCTATATCAGTACAAATTAGTTAAGAATGTAAACAATCGGTATATTTACATTACACTAACTAAACCGTTAAAAATTATGTAAATGTATAGCTTTAATTTTTTTAAATAAAATGTAGCTTTTAAAAAGCATATTTCTATAGTATGTAATCTCTAATCCTTTTCGTAATAAACAATGTAAAATATGATAATGAACCCTTTCCCTTATGGTAATGAATCACTTTTCATAGATAAAAATTACAACCGGAAAAATAAAATTTAAATTGTTTGTGAAAAGGAAACCCTATATATCAGTATTTAATAAATATATTCCCTTTTCCCCTTGTTTAAAATTTTTAAAGAAACAATATATGTGTAGATTTATGGGTTTTAAATTTTTTTTTTTAAGAAAAAAATTACTTACTTCGAACTCATATATTAATTTATCGAACAAAAAAACATAGAACTTGGATACAAAGAAAATTTTTACGATCAATTTTCCACCCAGTTAACATGAACTGATTGAAATTTTTTTCCCTTGATTATTAAAGAAACCAAACCACCATCTTTGCATTTTATCGTTAACCCTTTTGGGTATCTGCCCCCTTCTCTTGCAATGCAGATGAATAAATGCGGGGGGTCAAGGAAAACATTGAATATATATGGATTTTAGTTAATTGTTAAAAAGACTGAAACTCACATTTAAAAAAGCTTTTAATTTCTCTTATTTTTATTTAAAGATTTAAAATATTTGATTTTTTTTTGTTCAGTTTCTTCTATAATGCAATAATGAAGCAATAGGGTTTGAATCCATTTTTTTTCAATCCCGGGGTTTCGGGTTACTTTTTCCAAATTCGGGGTTAGGGGTTTGGGCTATTTATTAAAAAAACTTCAAAATAGTTGAAATTGTTTAAAACTGAAAATATAATTAAAAATTTGGTTAATTTTAATTATATTGAAACAAAAAAAAACTTAATTCATCATAAAAAAAAAAATAAAAAAATTCAAAATGAAATTAAAAACATTTCTTTATTTTTTTTATTTCGTAAAAAAGTTTTTAAAGGGATCCCACTAGTTCGGAACCGATTTTAAAAAACGCATAAATGGATACCCAAGGGATTTGTGTATTGGTTAGAATACATGTATAAAAATTGTTTTGGACATTATAAAAACAAAATTTTTAAATGCAATATTTTGGCAAAAATTAAGTTGGGTAAATTATTTTCAAAAGTTCTCCTTGTATAAAAAAAGCTTCTATAATAATAATATTTTGTGTGTGTGTGCTTATATAAAGTAAAACTTCTCCCGAGAGTCTGAACTATACGATTTTTGAAAATTACATTATTTTCAGAATTTCTACCAACTGAAATAATTATGGCGTTTTTTTTGAAAATTTCTCCCATCTGTGGTATCAAAATATAGATAAATCCACTACTAAGTTATATAATTCAAAAGCTCTAGTTAAAACTCTGTACAGAGGTCTGGCAAAACAGGCAAAATATTATTATAGAAGGATTTTTAAAAAAAGAAGAATTTTTTGAAAATCGGTCATTCTATGTTCATTTTTTGTCAAAATATTTATTTAAATAATTTTTTATTGTAATAATATGTTAAAACTTTTTTTATACACGCTTTTCTAATCTAAGGGCACTAAATATAAAAATTTTTATCCATTTATCCCTTTTTTTCACTCACGGTTTCCCCGAACGTATAGACGGATCCCTTTAAAAAACCCAAAACCATTCAGGTTAAACTGCTTTTTTTTTGTTACAAATTGCCCTGTCGAAGAAAATGTCCAGACTCTACACTAATAATTTATCGTTTAAATAGGGGTATTTTTTTTCAGGTAGTCGTCAGTCTCTCGCCATTTTAAAAAAAGAGACATTTTTTTTTGAATTTTTGACTATGTCTCAAATAATAGACTGCATCGCGGTGCTTTCCTCTTTGATAACTTGATCTAGTTCTTCTGCTTCACTTAATGGTTTTGCGTATAAATTGATCTTGTTATTGAGTTAGAATGTGAATCAAATTCAAGGTTCCTCTTTTTGAAATAGAAGTAATTAGTAATGCAATGAGATTTGAAGTGTTCAAGTATTTCAAGCAGGTTCGCTATTAATTAACGGCTTTTAAATTGAAGAAGGAACTTGACAAAATCTATTTTTGAATTTGCATATTATTATGAAGTATTGCATGAATTTAGATCGTGCAATTCTTCCATATAGAAATGAGAGCTGCGTATATTTTTAAATTTCCCTATTTAACCAATTAATATATTTATTTGTTTGCTTATTTATTTATTTATCTTGGGGAATTTTCAATCGTTAATAAAATACTTTTTAAAAAACCTTAATTGAGCTGAAATTTTATGTCATAATCATTTTGGATGACAATACAATAATTTAATTATAATTAAAAAAAAATTAATTGATTAAAACTAATTATTTAAATAATTACAAATCAGGGACCCTTTTGGGACTTGTGTAAAACTTGAAAAGGTTTTTTTTTCCACGTATTAAAGTTTATTGAACTGAAATTTTATAGACACGATTGTTTTATGACAATCGATACTTTAATGAAATGAAGAAAAATGAATGACCACTTAATGCTGTGATTCTGCCCTATGTATATACATATTTATATTAGTTGTAACTATTTAAAAAAAAGTAGCTAAAAATAAATTTTTTTTTTTGTTGATCTAAGTAGAAATTGACTTAAAAAAATTTTTTTTACTTGTTTTCTTATAGCATTTTAAAATTTCACACAAAAAATTCCACGTGCGTATTTCATAAACAAAATAAATTTTATGAGAATTAAATTCTTAAAAATTTTAACGAGAAAAACATTTTAAAAAATAATTTAGACAAAAAAATCCTGGGGGTGCAAACCCCATGAAGCAATTTAAAATAGCATGTTGATTTCATAAAGATAAGGATCCTTAATTTGCGCCTCCCTGGAACGCCTGAATAGGCGTACTTTAAATAGTTGATGATACCTTTATACTAAAAAAACGACATTTTACATATCTAATTTAATAAATTGAAAGCTATTTTCATAGGAAAAAGTCTGTCATTAATACATTATCCATAGCATGAAAAGCTCTGCCTATTCCTTCTCTATATGAATTTATCTTACCACATAAAGCAATGGGGGAAAAAAGATTTTTTCCCATTTAATCCCCTTTCATTCAAGAAATGGACAATGAAACTAGACTTTTATTATTGTTATTTATCGGATTTCTTAAAATAATTTGTTTTGTTTTATTTAGTAAAAGGGGAAACTAACACAATGAGGGTTTCTACCAATCCCAAAACATTTTAAAAAAATTTAAAATAAAATAAAAACATCGAATGTCACTGAAATGGGTGAACTACATTTCGTTACTGAACTATCTATAGATATTTAAATTAAAAAAAAAATATACAGTTTTTTTTAAAATTTTTAGCCCCGACATTTTAAAGGAGAAGGTGCGTGTCATGATAATTTAATGGTCTTGAACTAAAAAAAAATGTGTATACATATGGTAGAATCAAATATTAAATGACAAAATATAAACGATTTTTTTCCCTTTAAATTTTTATATTTTCCTTTCTGTATGTGGTGTTGGATTATTTTTTTTTTACTATTTATTCATCAGTTAAATTTAATTATTGTAATAAAATAGCATAGCAAAAAGGGAAAA